>JABEVN020003950.1:0-16241 GCA_013146195.2 Codonopsis lanceolata | reverse complement strand
CATGTGACGAGGGATCGAGAAGGATTTGTAGATTATCGAAAAAGTTCTCGGGTACAAGAAAAGATTTTCATGAGGCAAGCTTCATACGGTTTGAAGTCAAAGGAGTTGGCTCATACCAACTTCAATTGGAGTGGGCCGCATTGACTCTTCATGAAGTTCTTTATGCACTGGTTCGACATAATCTACTATCGATGTCTGATTGCTAGACATGGATATTCAATTTTAGTGATGATCACTTGGATATTTTTTTGGTGATGAGATTTTGGGACATGGTTCTTTGTCGAGATAATTTCTTTAAATTAGATTTGTTGGATTCATAATTCTTACGGTAATTCTTCTTCTTGCATGGTTTATGATGATTCTAATTACGAGTTATGGCATGCTAGACTTGGACATATTGAAGGAAAAGATAGGATGACTAGATTGGCTAGAGAAGGCTGTTGGGAGGTCTCTCACCAAAATCAACCTACCCTTGTGTGAATCTTGTTTGGCGGGAAAAGCTTGCCGAAAGCCTTTTGGTAAGCAAAAGAGCCACACATCCATTAGAGTTAGTCCATTCGGACATTTGCGGACCAATGAATGTTAAGGCACGTCATGGAGCTTCCTATTTTCACTTTTATCGATGACTACACACTATGGTTATGTTTACCTTATTTCTCACCGCGATGAAGCTCTCAAGTGTTTTGGCGCTTTCTCGCGAGAGGTTGAGAATCAAAGGATAAAAGCTTAAAACTTTTAGAACTAACAGTGGCCGTGAATATTTATTTGATCAATTAAAGAATTGTGTGAGAAAAAGGGAATACGCCAGAGCAGTTGACAATTCCTAGAACTTCATAACAAAATGGTGTTGCAGAACGAAGGAATCGAACATTGTTGGAAATGGTTAGGTCGATGATGGCACAGGCCAACCTCCCAATTTCGTTTTGGGGGATGCGCTAATATTGCCTACATACTTAACCGAGTGCCTTCTAAGTCAATTCCACAACCCCTTATGAACTTTGGAAAGGTGAGAAGCCCAAATTGGGGCATCTTCATCCTTGGGGTTGTGCGGGTTATGTCCATAGTACTTCAATAAGTTTGGAAAACTAGGCCTAGAGGAAACAAGTGTGTTTTCATAAGGTATTCGAGATACCTCAAGGGTTATGTTATGTACGGTGGAAAACCTAACGAAGGAATAGTGAATCGAGTCGCGCAATGTTGATTTCATTGAGAATGATTTCCCACAGATAGGTGAAGTTAGGAAAGACTTTGAACTTTTTGAGATGGAAGAAGAACACATGACATCTTTTGGCGAAGGTGGGGAATTGCCTCAACCTAATCCTATGGTACAACATGAGGTTGAACCTATGGAAATCGCAAATAAGAGTCAAGGTGATCTTCATCCGAGGTGGGGATGCAGTTCTAGTGGGAGTCCGATCCTAGAGCGAAAAGTAAGCGATGGAAATATACCTCAAATCGTCGATTCGCGATCGAAGAGGAATCTTTCCTAACTACTTCTTTCAATTCTAGTGAGCCTACATCGTTCAAAAAACCCTTTCTTTACCTACAAGCAGTGAATGGATGTTGCAATGGAAGATGAAATTTCCTCTATGAAAAAGAATCGGGTTTGGGAGTTAGTTGATCTTCGCAAGATCGCAAGACTATTGGAAACAAATGGGTTTTCAAAGTCAAGCGAAAGCGAGGCGGATGGATCAATTGACAAATATAAGGCACGTCTTGTGGCGAAAGGCTTTACCAAAGAGGGGTTTAGACTATGAGGAGACATTCTCCCATGTGGTGAGATTTTCCTCTGTTCGCCTAATCCTAGCGATAGTAGCACACATGGATCTAGAACTTTATCGGATGGATGTTAAAGCGCATTTCTCAATGGAGAACTAGATGAAGAGATCTATATGACTCAACCAGAGGGTTTTGAAGTCAAGGGACAAGAGCGCAAAGTGTGCCGACTCAAACGTTCCATCTATGGTCTCAAACAATCATCTAGGCAGTGGTACATTCGCTTTCACCAAGCGATAACCTCAATTGGCTTTGTGATGATTGAGGAAGACCACTATGTGTATGTTAAACGATCCAAGAAAAAGATCTTGATTCACGTCATTATATGTTGATGACATCCTACTAGCCGGGAATGATATGGAGATGATAAATGCCACTAAAGAGTGGTACATGCGCTTTCGATATGACGAGACTTGGGTGAAGCAAGCTATGTGCTTGGAGTAAAAGTCATTAGAGATCGTTCGAAAAGATTTCTTGGTTTGTCTCAAGAGACTTACATTAAGAAAGTTATCGAACGATTTGGCATGACTAACGCAAAACCCGTTGTCACTCCAATGGAAAAAGGATGTGTCCTTAATACAAACCAATGCCCTAAGAATGAAGAAGAGAAGAAGAGAATGTCTACGACTCCATATGCAAATGCGGTAGGAAGCTTGATGTATGTTATGGTGTGTACTCGGCTTGACCTATGCTTTGCAGTTGGGATGTTGAGTCGATTCCAAAGTAATCCTGGACCTCAACACTGGATGGCAGTGAAGAGGGTCCTGCGTTACTTGGTGGGAACCACAAATTTAACCCTATGTTACCAAGGTGGTGATTTGAGCTTGAAAGGTTTCACTGATGCGGATTGGGCTGGAGATGTAGATGGTTATAAATCTACTTCGGGCTACGCTTTCCTCCTTGGTGGTGGAGCTATCTCTTGGAGTAGCAAGCGACAGACTAGCACCGCCCTATCTACGATGGAGTTAGAGTACATGGCTGGCTCACCAAGTGCGGTTCAAGAAGGCGTGGTTGAGGAGTTTTCTTCAACATCTTGATGTTACGACGCATGTGGATCGTCCTGTAGTCATTGCTTGTGATAGCATGGCAGCTTTAGGTTACACTAAAGATCCCAAGTACCATGGGAAGACGAAACACATTAACATCAAATATCATTTCACTAGAGACATGGTTGCAGAAAAGAAAGTTGTTCTAGAATATATTCCTACTAGAAGCATGTTAGCTGACCCTATGACTAAACCTCTAGCTAAAGAGATCTTTCAGGATCACATGTTGGGTCTAGGGCTTCGTAGGATTTGACTTTTATTATGAGAACACTTATGTTGACATTTGATTATTATTCATTATCGTTTGAATAAATTGCAGTTTCATTTTATTCCTTTTATATGTTAATTGGATATTTTAATATGAAATTGTGTGGCATATATATTTTTGATTAAAAGATGTCGTGGATATTGAATTGGCCCTCTCACACGGGTAATTCACCTTGTCGCCAGGTGGGCGAGCAAGTTGAGATAGTAAAAGTCTTTGGTACCTACAAAGTGGGGTACGCAAATGACATTACATTTATCGCATTGGCATACGGCCAAGATGAGACCTTTTATAAGGTCAACTTTATATCCCAAGGAAAAAGTCTGAATGTGAGATCTTAAAAGAGAGTCACTAGAAGAGTGACTGCTTTTAAGTACTCAAGTTAGACGCCAGAAGGGCGGCTAGACTAAGGTTCGTATGACGTTTGAGCATGACATGCTTGCTTCATGTGGGAGTTCCGTCATAGCATACACTTCATACTGTATGTGACTATAATACGACTTAAGAAAGTGATTGAATGATCCCTGCTTCATCACTGTGTGAGTTCTAGTGATCAAATCCAGATCACAATTATACCCTATGTGACTTAGAACTATATCATGAACTTGGACGTTGATGATGCTACTTTGGCATGCCGACCAACGGGTTATGCACATACAGTCCAACGGAGCATTGCTGGGAAAGTAGTTAACCAAGAGTGATTAATATGAGTGTCTAAGGAAGATAGTATGATATGCATCTCTATTTTTGTGTTTCAATGCCATGGCGATCATATTGAACATACGGTTCAAAAGGTTGATCTTGATACACAAACATATTGAGATTTAAGCACCGCTCTTGAGGGATTGAGGATGCTTAAACTGATGCATATATACGGCAGGGTATAGACGAAGTTTTGTTTTCTAACGAGGACGTTCTATGCTGGTCAGATGGTGATTTGGTATAGCGCTCCACCCTTTATCTTTCTCGTCATGTCGCACGCTTCACTTCCAGTATGAAGAGGCAGTGTTTAATGGGTTTTGATGATACGATGTGGTTAGAGAGGCGAGTCCATGTGTACGAGTGGGAGATGTTGGTAATTGGGCTTGCGGCCCGATTATTTAGTCCCGCCAACATGGAAAATATATTTATATTATTTATTGGTTAATTAGTATCCTAATCCAATTGGGTTTAGGATTACTTAATCTACAAGAAATATGTTTCTTATAATAATATAAATAGGGCAACAAAAGTGATAAAACCCTAATCACACAATTTGGAGAACACGTCTCCTAGCAAAGTGCCGCCCTCTCCTCTCTCATAAATCTATCTCATCAAAATACTCTCTCTAGCCTAACCATCAAGAGGCTTGGATTTGCGGTGTAAACCAGTATTGATATCCGTGCTCCGTGATATCAATCTGATGAGAGAGACTTGCAGGTCTGTGGATATTGGCATACGAAGATCGTAGCTCAAGCGTAATTCTTCCGCTGCACACAAGGTTCTAGTTCGCATAAAGGTAATCCGTAATTACTGCTTTGCTAGCGAACTTGTTTGATATATGATTAGATATATCCTTCACTTAAAATGGTGTCAAAATATATAATCAAATTTTGAAATAAAATATAGATAGAATCTTTAGCAAGACATTAGAGAGAAAGACTTACTCAGAGTCCTCTAGCTCAATTTCCATGTATTTTGAATTAGTTTTATATTTGAGCAATCCTTTTCCTAAAACTTTACCAACAACATCTACAAATATAATTAAAATTAGATAATGTAAACAAAAATATATATTAATTCAGAAGGAGTTATAAAATGTACCTATTAATCCTGACTGTACGACTTCAATTGACTGAATTTCATCAAAACTTTTTAGATTGAAAATGTTGGTTGAGAATTTTTTGTCACCAACTGTTATGACGTCTGTTGTTGATAAAAACATTAGCCTGTAATTGGCATTAGTTATTTTGTAATTTCCACGGTTGTCAATCACTGATACGTTTACAATATAATATAATTTGCCCTCTTGCATTTTTGATTCAAATTGCTTAATCAATGTCTTGTTAATTGATGCTTGTATCAGTTCGCCCTGCATCAATAGAAAGAAAATATGCAAATGTAAGTACAAATACAAGAAGTATATATGCAGTTCAAAATAATCTGACTAATCTAATTTTATACTTAGTGTGTGAAGAAAGTTCAGTGGATCTCGGTTACCAAGAAGGTGAAGATTTCGAGAGATAATGATTATCTAATTGACCAATATTGGTATTATCTAATGAGCTTGCAAGATGCTTAAAGGTATATGTTTTGATACAGATTCTGTATTTTCCTTGGTATTAAATCCAAGTAATTGCAAAGTAAGTGAATGATGAACTTATGGAAAGTAGATATTCCTACACTTTATGATGTTGTACTGCACATTTTAGTTTTTTCGTAGATCTCAAATTAACTGGAAAAAAAAAAAGAAGAAAATATCGCCTGTAAGAAAACAATCTCGTGCTTTGTTTATGTAACAGAAAGAAGGGGCAGATTCATCCTGGAACAATTACCACCAATTTGTTCTGTCATCTTCTACCTGGTGATAGCTTTCTTCAAGGTATTCTAGCTGCACCTTTGAATTGATTTCCTATCCTATTAATGGATATTGAGGATAAATGATAATTTACGTTTATAATTTTTCATAGGACTCAAAGTTGACTTTAGTTTTTACAAAACTGATTGAATTTTTGGTTTTATATGCTTTGTCAGTACAATATCTTGGTCTCAATTTTGTTAATAAAGCTTGAATTAACATGTTATTTCGCCAACCCTTCTTTAGCAATGTTTGTTTCCCCCTTGAAAAGTTATTGGTGCTTTGTCTTCCGCACGAAATATCATAATTAGCACTTAGCAGCACAATTTATGGACGATTTTTGGGTTGTAGGATAGCTAAATCATTCACTGAGGGGAGAAGGGGTTAGGGCCTGGGGGTATAAATGCTTTAGATAAGTTGCATAGAAACTTTTGTCATCGACATACACACAAATTTGGCAAGGATTGAAAATGTTTGAGGTGTTTATATTTCAGTAATTTATTGTCATACGTAGGTGCAGTTTGCTCAACTAAACAAAAATAAAGAAACTAAATTATATACATGTGAGGTAGTCATTAAACTGATGCAATTAGGAATCGATGTTATGCAGTAAAAAAATATCACTAATCTAAATATGTGATTGACCAATAATATTTGACTTTTGCATATTGCAGGAAGCACAATAGATATTGCAGATGGATGATGCATCGCATATTGCAGGAAGCATAATATTTGACTTTCGCATATTGCAGGAAGCACAATAGATACTGATTATAGAATATTTACCTCTGCATCAACCATGACCAATTCCACTGATGGAGGAATCTTCAATTCATTATTGGTAGGAATAGTCCATTTTCTCGCAAGACGAAGATTCATCACCCAATCAGTTTTGCGTTTATAAATATCTTTTAATAGGGTAATGTTCACCATTGTGTTCACCATTGTATATTGTATGCGTAATAGAATTGCAAATGAGTCTGTACATGATATATTTATCAATATATATATAACATTTGACCCGAAGTTTAATAGATTTTTATGACTCTTCAAATGGGTAATCAATACAGATGAAAACCTGAAGGATCAGTACAAATGACTCTTCAAATGGGTAATCAATACAAATGCAAGCGATCAACACGAATGCAAAAAGATTGACTAATCAATAAAAAATGAATCTTTGGTTTTGACATCATATATGTTATCTATTGAAACTATACATTGAATTATTTCAGATTTCAAATAGATACAATGAGACTGAGTCAAAAGTAATGTAATCAATGCAAAGTTGTCTTAGTCAAAAGTGTTTAAAAAATAGAAAGTGGGTTTTGGCGGGATATTGCCTTAAATATATAGACGTGATAACATACCTTTGCCATCATATATATATATAAGCCTTAAATAGATGTGATAACATACATTTACCTTAAATAGATGTGATAACATACCTTTGCCATCTATATATATATAAAAGCAAGGTAGTCTATATAGGGAAAAATCCCGTCAAAACTTTGTTTCCCAAAATAGAAACTTCTATTAACAAGAAACAATTAATGAATTATGTAATTAAATAATTCAAAAACTCCTTGGAACTTCCACCATCAATTATCCCAATTTGCACAGTTTTTTAATTATTGGTTGTGTCAAACGGAAATGAATCAACACATTGTAAATGATGATTAATGAAAATGAATTAGTTCACAACATGAACCTATCAAATATTGAAATATTATACTAAAAAATCGAGTAAATCAAGAAATACCAAAAAATTGAGATGTAAAAAAAGCACTTACAAATTCGAAGTAGTATGGAATAAAAATCACCAGAAAAAAATTATCTTTCGAGAATACTCAATGATTAAACCAGTTCGGAGATATATCTAAAAGTAAATAAAAAAATCGATGTATAAAAAATATTAACAAATTCACAATAGATCTAAATGTCAAAAATATTTTTTTTTATATGAAATAATTAAACAAAATGTTTTTATGTGATTTCATTAGATCCGAATGAAATATCACCGAGAAAATATAATCAATATTTTTCCCTCCGAATAAAGTTGGATATTAGAGAAAGATAGATGGATCGAGCGAGATATGGAGTGAGAGGAAGAAAACTTACTATGGCGTGGACGGTGAGTGTAAGAGATCGAGATCGTTAGTGAAAATAAGAGAGATTTCTTGAGAGAGATGAATAATAAGGGATATTGCCAGTGGAGTTAATTTCCTATTTTCCTCTCATCCTTTCTTCCTTTTTTGTGTGTGTGGTTAACGGGTGATTATTGAGCCACGATAACATTTCAATTTTTTTCATAATGTTATTATTTTTCGATGTAATTATTTATAATTAACTTCTCTTCTTTTGTAGTATATTATTTTAATTGTTTATTACTTTTCATATAATGCAATTACTATATAACCATATATTCACCATATTTTAATTTATAACGATGCTAGGTTTACAACTATTTTTAAAATTATTGCTACAATTAAGATTTAGTGAAGGACAAAGTTGCATTTATTTTCTAAAAAAATGACTTTATTTTCTTAGATCTTAAACATACAAGTCTCTAATTTTTAAATCAAAACAACAATTTTTTTTTTATCGAAAGTAGTTGCCTCCAATATTATTATTAATATTATTATTATTTAATTTTATTTTTTTTCTTTGTTTCGCTTGAGTATAAGTTAATTGAAAAAATTGTATGGCCGTGCGTTTAGCACACGGGTGTTAAACTATTTATATATATAATAGCAATGATATATTTCTCCCTCCAAAATTTCACTTTTGAATTATTAACTTTTCAGTTACCATTTCACTCTTTCTCTCTCATATCTTCTCTGGTTATATTTCTTTTTCTCTTTCCCGTCTTCTCCTTATTTTCTCTATCATCACCACCATCTCCTCTCTTTTAATTATATTTAAACATCTTTCTCTCTTTAAACATAAAAAATAGTAACTAAAACAAAAATAATAGTCCCGGAGTTAAGAAAACAAAAATATAAGAGGTAAGTAAAACAAAAATAATTTAATAAAAGTCACAGAATCAACAAAACAAAAATAATTTAATGCGAATGTTAGTAAAATAAAATAATTTAAAATTGGGTAGAAAAGAACTTAGTATTTGAAATAGGACTAATTTCAAATATATATTTGTGTTGATATTTGTTGATATTTGGTTGGTTTTATTGTTGTGTCGTTATTATTTAATTTGTTATCGTACATTTCAATTATCATTATCAATTTATAAAAAATACATGTGTTTCTTAACTTATAAATTGTGCTTCGTTGTTATGAATTATGCATCGTACATTACAATTCTGCCTCGGGTTTTTTATAGTTGCACGTCATTAATAAGTAATAATTTATAAAATATACACGCGTTTCTTAACTTATAAATAGTGTAATAGTTTGCATGGTGATTGAGGCGACACTAAGCAGGATGGAAATACTCGAAACTATATCAAAAAATATATGTGCAAAATACAGTGTCAAAATGGTGAAATTTATGTATATTTGTAAGGATAAACATGTGAGAAACTAATATGAAATAATTTGCAAAAGAAATTTGTATGGTTTGTAGCAATTATTTGTTGAGAATATTTTGTTCATTTGGCAGCAGAGTTTAATTATATCATTCCGATGACAAACATTTCCAATTCCGAGGCTGAATTATTTTTTGTATCACGGTATATAAATAGTTAGGCATTAATGCTTCCAATCGTGCCTCGGTGTTACTTAATTAGACATCGTTCCTTACAATCATGTCTCGGTTTTACTAATTAGGCGTCGTTTCTTTAATATGATGGCATACTTCAAATCCTGCCTCGGTGGTACTTAATTAGACATCGTTCCACCAAATCCTCTCTCGGTGTTACTTAATTAGACGTTGTTTCTAAATTGTACGGAACAAAAAATGTAAAGGATAAACAACTTATATATAATGGAAAGTGGGTTTTGGCGGGATATTGCCTTAAATAGATGTAAACCAACTAATAAGATAACAAATGTTGTGTATAAGTCTTCTGCTATTGACAATAGAAGAAGTTATATATATTATTTTTTGTTCAAAACAGCTGATTCATAAAATACAAGCATTTTTTGCTCAAAACAGCTGATTCATATAAACACACTTTGATTCATTTGTTTGTTGGCGGGATATTGCCTTAAATAAACCAACGAATTATTTGTTATCATTTTTTGTTCAAGACAGCTGATTCATTGTGTCTTCTAATCAATTGAATTTTGTAAAACTAATTATTAAAAATAAAACAAAAATAATAGTTACAAAGTCAATAAAACAAAAAAATATAATAGAAGTTAGTAAAATCAAAATAATTTACGGAATAAAAATAATAATTAACGGTAAAAATAATTTTGTTATTTTGATTTTAGCTTATATTCTTATTAGAAATTCATTTATTCATAAAATACAAGTAATCATTCAAAATGAAGAACTTATTTGAGTTCATATTCTATTTGCATGGCAGAAAAAATTCAAGTTTGTTCGAAAACATTCATTCTAAAGAGTTTTTGAATAGTATAAAGTGTTTGGGGTTGCCCGACCATGGATTGACACTTAAATTTGGTGTTCCAGTAATGCTATTGAGAAACATTGATCATGCTACATTGTGCAATAGAATAATACTAATCATCTTAAATCTTGGGGATCACTTTGTTGAAACAAATTTTTTGAAAGGAAAGAATGTTGGAGAAAAGGTTTTTTATCCTTACAATTGTTATAACTTCATCACGATATATAGACCCTAAGGGGTGGCCCAGTAGTAGAGTTGAGACTTTACAAAATGTGAGGTCTCATTCTCAGGTTCAATAACTTCTCATGCCCCCTTAGGGAAAATGTCTACAAAAAAAAAAAACAAACAAACAAACAAAAACTTTTTTAAAAAACTTCATCTAATGTAAGGCTAACTTTCAAGTTCTAGATAAGACAATTTCCATTGCTGATTTCATATGCAGTGACAATTAACAAGTGTCAAAGTCAATAATTGCATGTAGGTCTCTTCTTGAAGAAACCAATATTTTCATTATTTTGTCATGGGCAGTTATATGTCGCAGCTTTTAGAGTAACAAATTATTTTGATTTGAAGATATTGATATGCGGTGAAGATGAAAAACCAACTAATAAAATTACAAATGTTGTGTATAAGGAATTTTTTTAGAATCTATAATGATTATTGATATACTGATGTGTATTTGTTAATAAAACGATTCTTCTTATTCTATCCTTTAAGATTTTTATCTTCTTTATTTTGTTTATGTACGATTTAATTGAAAAAGAAGAATGATCGTGCGTTTAATGCACGGGTTAACAAAACTAGTTACTTCTAATGACACACTTCTAACACTATACTTTAAAGCCTTCATATCTTAATCATCCAAAACTTGATTTGAACAAATAAATATATCATTTCGATACTCTTGCTGAGTAGAACACATTTGTACAATTACTTTTGCCAACAAATAAATGACACGTAAAGAAATTCGTCCCTCAAGTTGCACAATTTATTTTACTAAAAACACTTATTTTTAACAAGTATTATACAGTAAGTCTTAATATCTTATTCATTCAAAACTAGATTTAGATAAATAAATATATCATTTCGATGCTCTCATCGAGTAGAGCACATTTGCGCAATTACCTTCGCCAACAAACAAATGACATGTAAAGAAATTCGTGCCTCAAGTTGCACAATTTCTTTCACTAAAAACACTAATTTTTCAACAATAGAAGAGATGTATCTCACATTGGTTATAAATTGATGTTGATTTAAAAATACTAGTATTAAGTACCAATGAAATAGATGTATCATACATTGGTTGGAAGGTGATGTTGGTTTTCAAAGTCATTTGATAAAAGACTTCTACCATTATACCAATAGAAGATGTATATCTCACATTGGTTTGAAAATGATATTAATTTTAAAATATTTTATATTAGGTTTAAATATCAATTTGGTCACCCTACTTTCGGCAATAATTCATTAAGCTAACTCTACTAAATTTTTCGTCAAAAGAGTCATTTTACTTAACAATTGTAATCACGTTCATCCTTCCGTTAGTCTACGTAACGGCAGACGTTGTAATTTTTGATGATAACCCGAAAGTGCCCTTATTTTCGCATGTGCAAGGCACGTTAAACACAGTCTGAGCTCATTACTCTCACCATGTCTGATGATCGAGCTCAAAGAAAGATTGCGCTTAAGCTAAGAAAACGAAGACGGAATTCTGGTAGCCATCGAAGACAAAGAACACGAGCCACCATTGAGCACGAACAATTGAAGGATGAAAGGTTTGATTCTTAATAAATCTCATTTCTACCATGTCGAGTAGTTCAAGTCGAGGTATTCAAAACCCTACTTACTCAAATCATACGATTGAAGAAAGGTTATGTGATTGTGGTAAAAGGACTCGTATGTGGACATCGTGGACTGCGGAACATCTTGGGATGAGGTTTTTTGGTTGCCCAGATTGGAAGGTATGTGATTCTCTTCAAAATTTCGAGAATTGGTTTTCAATTGATTGCTGAAAATTGGTTTTTGTTATTGGTAATTGGTAATTAGTTATTAGTTATTTATTTTTGGTTATTTATTTTTGATTATTGGTAATATATGTTTGGTCTCTTGTTTTTGGTTTTAATTTCCGGAATTGATCTTCAATTTATTGCCAAGAACTTGTTTTTGTTATTGGCTATTGGTTTGGTTTCTTATTATTTGGAATGAATTTCCAGAATTGGTCAGAATTGGCTATTGGTTTGGTTATTGGCTATCAGAATTGGCTATTGGTTTGGTTGCCCATATTTCAATTCCCATAATTGGTTATGCTTGTTTGTTCAATTGATCAGAAAGTGTAGCAGTGATGATGAAAAAAGGTGTCGTTACTTTGCTTGGTTCGACCCTCCATTGAATCAAAGAGCAAGAGAGCTACTTAATGAATTTAAGAACAAGGAGGGTGAGATGAAGATAGTGTTGTCTAAGCTTGCAAGCACAAAAATCAAAGTAACAACTTTGAAGGTAGAGGTTGGAAGATTGATGGAAGAGAATGCTATTTTGAAGTCAAAATTGAAGGAGAAGAATGCCAAAATGTCAAAATGTTTGTGGGTTCTTAGTTTAGTTGTAGTCAGTATAAGTGGTCTCTTATTGTGCCGTAATGGCAAAATGTATCACCAATTCATGTTGCCTTAGATTATTTTGATGTAATATTCCCTGCTTTTGATGTAATATGATTTTGTGGACATGGTTTGAAATTTTCTTGTGTTGGTAATGATGATGAACATAAGCCGTGTATTTGAACCTTTGTGTTGAGTTTTAATAGACCAAATGGAACAATGTCTCTGTCCATTTTTGTATTTCCATTCCAAAAAGATGCTCAAGCAAACAAACAACATGCATAATGGACAATACTCAAAGCCTTGTTTAAGCCTTGTCTCTGTCCTCATTTAAACCAAATGAATTGTATGTCCTTGTTTGTATTTAAACCTTGTCTCTGTCCTTGTTTGTATTTCCAAATTTTGTGTTGATTGAAAGTTGTAATAGACCAAATGGAACAATGTCTCTGCCCTTGTTTGTATTTCCAAATTGCTAATGAATTGACATCTTGTAATAGACCAAATGGACAATACTAAAGCCAACAACATCGGTTATTACAAAACATGATCATTACATCAACATAAATTGCTAATGAATTGGACAAACAAACATAATGTGGACAATACTCAAACCAACAACATCTGCTATTACCAAAAACATGATCATTACATCAACATAAATTGCTAATGAATTGGACAACAAACAACATAATGGACAATACTCAAATCCAACAACACTGTCATTACCAAAAACATGATCATTACATCAACATTCTGTCATTTTTACAAGTGACATAATGGACAATACTCAAAGCCAACAACATCATGGCTTGATTTGCATACACCACAAAAAGGATACTCTACCCCCTGTTTTACAGTTAAAGTAGCAAAAACATCATGCCTTCATTTGCATACACCCCAAAAAAGATACTATACCCCACTTGTTTTACGATTCTGGTAACAAAAACATCATGCCTTCATTTGCATACACCCCAAAAAGATACTATACCCCATTTTACGGTTAAAGTACCAAAACAAAGTCAAAACTCCCAAAACACCTAATCGACAAGTCAATCAATATCTATAAAGCGTCCATTGGTCTTCTGACAATTCTTTGCAAAGATGTTGTTCATATTCCTTTGTGATCTTCTAATATGTGCCCCTTTCTCCAATTTAACTCTTTTAATACTCTGGGGTCCCTAATTGAAAGACAGACAATAAAATGTTAACAACATTTACAAATCAATCACAAGTTAATCACAAATATTCATAGAACAAAAATGATTTACCTGACTTGGTTGACTAGCAAATCTTATATTCCCTCTTGTCTGCCTAGCTCCCTCAGCAACAATTGGTTGGCTTGCTTGAGTCATGACTTGTGTATTTCCACTCCCTGGCTGCTGCCTTGCTACTTCCCCTACCAGCCTTGCCCCCTCTCCAACAAGCGGATTTCTTTGCCCTAGGTACTTCCCTACCTGCCTTGCCCCCTCTCCAACAACTAGTTGATGCCTAGGTACTTCCCCTACCTGCCTTGCCCTCTCTCCAACAACCGGAGTTGCCGCTTAGGTATTTCCCTACTCGCCTCTCCAACAATCTGCTTGCTCACCAACAGTTGGTAAGATTGGTTTTGCTACTTTGTGGACATGCCTTGGTCCTTCACCACTAATGCGGTTCCTATTTATAACACAAGGAAATTTAAGCCAATGTAAGCGAAAGAAAAACCTAAGGAATTGATAACGAGTTCACGAGAATAACAATTTGACGACTTGTTTGAGTCTGACATTGTATTTCCACTCCTTGGTTGTTGTGTTGCTCCCTCACCAACAGTTGGTTCCTGCCTTGCTACTTTGTGGACATGCCTTGGTCCTTCACCACTAACTGGTTCCTATTTATAACACAAGGAAATTTAAGCCAATGAACTGAAAGAAAAAACCTAAGGAATTGATAACAGGTTCACAGAATAACAATTTTACGACTTGTTTGAGTCCCATTGTTGTATTTCCACTTCACGGTTGTTGTGTTGCTCCTTCACCAGGTTGGTTCCTATTGATAACACGTAATAACAATGCTCAAAGAAGGAAAAACAATAATATAACGGGTAAACTAAAAAATAACTTATTTACGAGAAGTCCCATCGGTTTCAATTTCTTTTGAGGCAACCTCTCTTGTGTGCCCAATTCCATTACAAATTATGCATCTCATTACCCTACCTTTCCTTGATAACCCGGTTTACGTGGAGGACCTCGACTTAGGTGATCCCTTTCCTCTTCATGTGCAGCTTTAATCCTTAATTTTCTAGGTTGCGCACGGCAATTTCCTATTTAGTTGTATCGGCATAGGTTTCTTGCTTGACTTTGCCCAGCGATCTTCACCGGCTTGATTGGACTCAAAGAATATGCATAAGCTTTTAAAAATGTTGATTTCGGTAACAATCATCCAAGTATTTTTCAGGGCCTTTCACCTTTTTGGAGTATGGCGGCAATTGCATGGGTACAAGGGATTCCACTAGGCGCCATCTTCTACAACCGCAACTCTTCCTATCAATGTTTACCACATAACCCTCTTTTTATACCCCACCTCAAACTCTCCGGCCCATTATAGATTGAGTTCAAAACCTCACATCTTCTTTGTTTTTCTCCAATACTTTTATGATAGCGGGACAATACTCATCATAATGTCTCATCATCCATGTTCTTCTTTTCTCCAACCTAGCCATCATATACAACCCCGATTTCTTCTAACATATATATGATTGGCTTGAATCTAAACTCAACAATGGTTCCATTAAAAGCTTACGCCATGTTATTCTCAACATTATCAACCTTAATATCGATCCTAAAGAAGGCCTCACGAGAATTGCCCTAGGTCTCTTGCATCAACCCGCAATATGCTACCTCATCAACCTCTTTTCAGTTTATCCAATTCCTTTTGCATTTGAGTCTCATTACTTGCATCAGCCACGCCCCGAAAACATTTTTCTCGGCTTCATCTCCTTGAAACTTACTTCTTCCGGTTACTGTAAATATGTCTAGCACAATTTCTATGCTCAACAAAAGGTAGAATGTCATGTACTGCCTCCATCAGACCCTTATGTTGATCAGAGATCACAGCCCATCCATCACCACTCCCTAAACCCAAGTCTTCCTTTAATAGTTCAATAAACCACTTCCAATTTTTTTTGTTCTCAACTTTGAACCACGGCCATGCCACGAGGAAACATCGATTATTTCCATCCCTCCCTATTGCAACAAGTAATTCCCTTTACAAACCCCTTTCAAAAAGCATCCATCAAGGCCTAAAACAGGCCTACACCCATTCAAAAACCCCTTCTTCAATGCACCAAAACATATGTATATCTTATCAAAATAGTCTTCCCCAGTAGTTGGATGAACCCATTTATCTATCTCAATAGTGCTCTGCTCATTTCTTCTTTTTTTTAACTCTTGCGTAATCCCAAAGTTTGGCATAGTGCATCCAGTGATCCCATCTCTT
>JABEVN020003949.1:0-16255 GCA_013146195.2 Codonopsis lanceolata | reverse complement strand
CTGCCGAAGGTGCAAGACTAAGCTCCACAGTAAAAATTGAGCAATCGGACTTAAGCAATCTGAACTTCGGCAGAAACACTCTCATAGGGCATCGATGGATAGTCCTGCGTAAAAACTTCATCGCCGAACTCAAAGCGGGCGCAACCCTTCACCCCGTAACTGCAAGGGAGAAACCTCGCTTGCCGAGGAGTAACCGCCGCCATCTATCCTCAGACCGCCTATATGGGACCACCGCGAGAGACTTCCCAAAGACGGACTCCAACAAAGTGGCCCTCACCATCCGAGTCTAACGAAGAAATCGAGTGACCCGTAACTCTCCGAACCAAGAGGGCCTCGCCTCCTTATAGATCACGTGATCCACCACAATCTCCCTGGCCAAGCAAACCCTCACCTCTACGCCTCCAAGCGGGACCGCGTGAACTCACTGCCTACCATTGCTATCGTTGCCGCCGCCTCAAAACCGCCGAGGTCTACATCCCTGCATTATTCTCTCGAAATCACATGAGGGCATCCTGGCTAAAGCATCCTGGCTAAAGGATCTTGACTATACCCCGAAGTGTCAGGCACGGCACAGAAAGATCCTCTGGCCACTGTAGACTCACTCGAACGTTCTACGAAGCGTAAGCCTCTGGCAACGTTGGCTGAAGGAAAAGGGAAGCGACTCCTAACCAAACGTATTCGAATCACCCTAGACGTTCTATCGGCCCATGGAGGAACTGCTAGAAGAAGACGAAGAGGATAAATAAGAAAAAGGAATCCTACGAGACATACTCTACTAGAAAGAAAAAGCAAAGGAAAAGAAACCGTACCAAACGAAGACAAACTGGAAGATCGCCGGAGAAATCTACCGTTAAAGTAGAAAATACGCCTGAAAAAAGAAGAGTGACGCCGGAAAAGTCAAAACCCAGAAAATGAAGACCCCAAACCCTCAGAACAAGTCGGAAAACACGGAAATCACCGTGGAAATCACCCAAATAGATGAAAACGTGGAAAAAAACAAAAACACTTACGTGCCGCAGATAAACGACGATGTAATGGATGGGAGCAAGCCGGAATGCGCTGAAATCGCCTAATATCGTATGGGAGATACGTTAGAGAAAGAAAATGAGAAAGGTAAAACAGTAAAAGACGAAAAAGAAAGTTTTTATACCCCCCCTGTAACGACATCGTTTTGAGGCGGAGCCCCGGAAATACAACGGGTCGATCCGCGTGCCTTCCCTAAACCCTACCCAAAACGACGCCACGTGTCTTTCTCTGAGTTCGAGACGCGGGAAAGGACGGCATTAAAAGTATTTCGAAATTCGAAAAGCCGCCCATTAACAAAAACCGAGAAGCCGCCAAAAACCGCATTTAAAGAGTCGCAACTGAAAAGGCGTAACGCCCCGACAAGACAGAATACGAGAACATCCCATAAACTTCTAAACTTCGACTTAAGCCTCGCATAAAAACCTCGGCCAAAAACCGAATGGAGTCCTCGCAAATATACGCCGACGACCTCCTACCATCAAGAATAAAGATTACTTTTTGCCCTCTCGGCATCGAGCAGCCAAAAAGTAGGGGGCCACTGAAAGGATTGAAATCGAGGGATTAACCCTCGGCATGAAAAGGACCCGACCCTCGGCATAAAGAGGGTCCCACCTGCAGGGCCACACGTTGCGAGGACAGGACCACTCACCCCCAAGATAAATCACTCCAACCTCGGCATCATGACCCTCGGCACTACGGCGAGCCCAGCCCGGACAGATCACGGGCTCCCTCGGCCCGCCACCAATCGCCTTCATAAATCCTCAACCTCGACAAATAACAAAAGCTTTCGTCACAGAAACCACTCGGCCTCAGACCAATCATTCACCCCGACAAACCATTTCCCTAGGCCCGAGAAAACCGCTGCACGCCAATACCAACTCTCTGACAAATGCACAGTTCACTCATTCCTGACTAAGCCCTCAACGCATTTAATAACGGCCGCTTTATGCTCCCCAATAACAAACTGCCACGTCGCCATCAACTTCAGGTATAAATATGAGAGCCCATATTCAGGGCAAGGTAAGTAATTTCAGCGATATTATAACTCTCTTATCACAGCTTCCTATCAAACAATTATCACGGCTTATTTATTACCAAAACTCTACCGGAAATCTGATTCATACGCCGGAGGGTTATAGTCGGGCCAACCCGACACCTTAACGGTGTTTATTATTTATATTGTGCAGGTTAACCGCTGGACGAACAAGAAGCTGCCACATCATCCTCGCTCACACGTGGACGTCAAGACAGGATCACCACACATTTTGCGTGATCAGATTCAATACATTTTGATGTTTTTATTTTCTCAACCCTCAATAATTTTGTATCCAACTAGACCCAACTTAATTTTTAAATCAATCATTTTAAATAATTTCTTGTTTATTTTTACAAATTTCAGGGAAGACACTAAAATTAATTTTACTAAAAATTGAATGAACTTAACGAAACTAATCACATGGCAAATTCTTTTAAAATTACAATGACAGTGTTACTGAAAATAAAGTACAATGACTAATTTTAGAAATCGACCAAAATATAGGAGTAACAAAAGAGAGACATTAAACGTAATATCCTAATCCCTAAACGTAACAACATTTAATAGCTGAAAATACCTAATTACCCCTCTAGACATTTAATAGGAAGCCAGCCATTAAGCGCCTGCATTTACTTCCACAACCAACCACCCCCTCCATTACTCCCAATCTCTCTCCCTCCTTCCAACACTAACTCACATTTCATCATCTTCATCTTTCAAAAAAAAAAAAAACTCTAAACCCTCCATTCAACTCCTTATATAATGGATTATGATTGTAATCTCAATGAAGATTAAGATGATAACAAAGATGATTATTTTCAGGTAATTTCATATATATATATATATATATATATATATATATATATATAATTTTTAAATTGATTTTTACATAATTTTTCTTTAAAAAAATTCGTAACTTGCTAAACATTCGTTAAGTTGCAGTGGATGTTTAGCAATAGTGCCGCTACTGAGAAGCGATTATTTTGTGATACATCCGCAACCAAGCAACATATTTGTAGCAACATATTCTCTATTACACAACAGATAAGGGAGAGGTTTAGAGAGAAGGAAGAAGGGAAGGATTTCAGTCTCTCCGAGATGGAGATGGGGATGGCGCATGGAGGTACATGAAGGGAGATCGTATGGGCGAGGGTGGGGTGTGGTTGGTGGGTAGGTACAATTTTAGGATTATTAATGGTTTTTAGCTGCTAAATGCACAAAGAGGTAGTTAGGTAATTGTAGCCATTAAATGATGTTATGAAGGATTTGAGTATTACGTTTAAGTATTCTGGTAACGAAATTGACGATTCCAAAAAAAATAATATTTTTTTTTCAATAATCAAAAGTATTACTTCCACATATCCAAATGACTCTTCAATTAGGATATCCCATACAAGTGATTACTTTGCGATAATTGCAAAAAAAAAAAAAAAAACTCGAGCCTATTTCACGTTTTACAAAATGAACCATGTATTTTGATTTTTACCCTATTAAACCTCCATCTATTTTGTTTTTCGCAAGTAAAACCTTTTGTTAAGAAATGGTTAGTTTTGGTAACGGAAGGTTGAGGTGACATCCATGGTGGCAGTTGGCGTGGCGAAGGTGGGAGAAAGTATCAATATCCCGCCCAATGCATTGCAGGACAAACCTTGTACAATTTCGAAATTTCAAAAAAATAAAAAATAAAAAATTTGAGTGCTAAAGAATTAATAAATATGATAAAAATCTTAAAACTCTAAAATTTACTATCTCAAATTTTAAATAAAAAAACTCATCCGGATAAATGTTCCTACTTTCTAGTTTAAGATGTCCCAAGTATTGTTCCTAAAGATTTTGTGGTGTACAAATTTTTTACCATTTTTCATAATACATTTATTCATTTAATACTATTATTATTTCACATCCTAGAGAGAGTGAGTGTAATAAGTACATAATTAATGAAAAGGAGTCTGTGTAATATGTATTATTGTCACAAAATATTTTATAATCCATCATTAATTACATTTCTTAATCCTTGTATTTTTTCCAATAGAAACCTTTATCGATCTGGGACATAAGGAGTAATAGATAGATTTAAATAAAAATTAATGGATATATTTTAAATATTAAAGAACGAAGTACAAAATATGAATTGAAGTTTTTTTTTTTTACATTAAATGCAATTTGCTTTGATTTTTTTGTGAAGATATTACATGAAAATATTATTGATCGATTTAATTTTATTTAGTTTTGATAATCAGTCATAATTTATTTGAGAAGATAAGAAAAACAACAACAAATAACTGTAAGTTATAAACTAAAGTAAAAAAAAAATCTTCTTTAGAAAAATACTTCATTATCAAACAAGATAAATATTTAAAGGGTCATTGTGTCATGACAATGATTAATTTTAATCTAATGGATAAGTAAAATTTGTAGTAAAATAGATTCTTCCTTATTAATATTAATATTAATATTAATATTATTATTATTATTTCTATTATTAATATTATTATTTCTGGTGACGGAGTGAAGTAAAATAACAAATTAATTGTTATAATCTTTAACTCTTTAGCAGTCAGGGCTTGTTTTGAAATTTTAAAATTGTATAAGGTTTGTTATGCAATACTTTAGACATAAAATTGATACTTCATTACTTCCTCATGCCTTCGTCATGTCAGCTATCACTATAGTCTGTGGATGCCACCTCATCCCTCCGTTAGCGAAGTAACCTTTTCTTAATGGTAGTTTTTAATTGCAAAAATTAAAATAGCTTGAGGCTTAATATAGTGAAAATCATAACATGTAATTAATTTTGCAAAATGTGAATAAGTCAGGGTTTTTTTTTTTTTTTTTCGCAATCATCACCACTACTTTTTATTCTTTCAAAGCTCGTGTAAACTACCTGTCTACTTTTTTAATAATTGTAGTAAGATACAAAAAATAATATCCACCCAGTTCTAGATAAAGAGTACTAAATTATTTTAAAATAATTTACTTAACAAATATGATTTAAAAAGTTTATAATTTACATGTAGCATTTCAAATTTACTCTCTATATTTGATATTAACAAATTGATTATGTTTAAATACTATTATAAATAGTAATACTAGTTATACACCCCTTGATTATTAAAATTTTTAAACATAAATACTTTGAGTGAAACAAAATGAGTATGTTCTATTAAACTGACCCTATCAAAACATACCATGAATAAATTAAAAACCCTCCTTGTAGAAAAAAATAATCTTATTTAATGATTAAATTTTTATAAACTTGTAGTTTTACTTGCTTATACCTTCAAAAAATTATACTACTTAGAAAAAAAAACTATTAATTTGGACATATCATAAAGAAAAGAAAAATTATTTTCATAAAAAAAGAGTATTTCTTAATACTCTTATATAATAACTCCCGCGTTTCCAAAATTATTTTCATGCTTAACCCGATACACGGATAAAAAATAACAATTGATTTAATTATTAATATTAGTATAATGTGTAATTTTTTAAAAAACACATATACATGTAGCTTATAATTAAAGTAATATAAAAAAAGTAAACATAAAATTATAAAAATATTATTTAAAATAAATAAATATTTTGAGACAAAGAAAAAAAAAAATCAAAACAATAATTTTAAGATGAAAATAATATTTTAAGAAAGAAGTACTCCAATACTTTTGACTTTCTACTTTCAAGATGAATTTGTTTGGGGATGCTCTGAATTTGGTCATCACTATTCACCAAGATGCAAATAACGTCACGATTAAAAAGATTGATGACATCATCAATCAACGTCTCCGTGCGGCCCCCTCATCAACTTGCCCACGTTCAGTTAATCTGTCGCCGATCACTAGGACCAGACGGCTGACAATAACCACATATTGCAGATAATTTAAAAAAAAATACAAAAAAATTCACTAAAAAATGTTACACTCCTTTCTTTTTCAAATTATTATCTTTTCATTTAAGAAATGTATGATAAAAGTATTTTTACTAAGAAAAAAATATTTAAATATAATAATTATTTTTGAACGGACGAAATTTGGAAAACTGATAAAATATCTAAAAAGTCTTAAAAGTAATTCATGTATCGTAAAAACACCAAGTTAAGCTTTTAATATCAAAATTTCGAAAACTTAACAATTCAACTAATATCGTTGTAATATAAAGTTTTATTTGAAAGGAAAAGTATTTCTAATTTCATAATTTTAATGATCGAATATTTTAGATAAAATAATATTATTCTTATTAGTAATAATAAAAATAACATCAACAATAACAAATAACTTACTATCAATAATAACAATAACATAAAAAAATTGCTATTAATATGAGTATTGTTATTAATAATATTATTTTTAATAATTAAAAAAATTATAATAATATTATTATTATCACCACTACTACTACTACTACTATTGCTATTGCTACAATAATTTTATAAAAAGTGTAAAGATTAAATTTTTGAATTTTTTGTACGAAAAGATTACGTTTAGATTATATGGATTGAATAGCTGTTTTCTGATCATTCGTAAATGAATTTCTAAAATAGAATTTTGGTATTTAATACTAATAATGTTAAATAAAATAATAATATTACTGTTGTAATAATAGTGTTATTGTCATAATAATAATAATAAATAATAATAATAATAATAATAAATAATAATAATAATAATAATAATAATAATAATAATAATAATAATAATAATAATAATAATAAATATGCAATACAATTCCTATCATCATTGTTATAAATTAAAAGAAAAATAAATAAATTTTCGTCAAAGTAAAAGTTTTTAACGTAAGTCGTAAACACATTAAGTTTTGAACTTTTTTTCAAAATTATGAATTTGGAATTTTTGAATACAAGAATTATTTTTGAAACTTACTGGATATGAGAATTTTTGTGTGGGACTTTTTGGTATTTTTCCCAATTGTTTGTTTTTGTTTTGAGTAAATTACAAATAACCTCTTTCAACTATAAGTTGGTTTCAATTCCCCCTCAACTACCAATTAAAACAATGTGCCCCCCCCCCCCCGTTATAGAATTTTCTTTAATAGCAACTTTTATTTAGGCACTATCATTTGAATGGACATAAAATACAACTTATTTGATCATCTCTAAGTATATTTTATAATAATGCCTTTTAAATGATTCAATTGACTATTTTACCCTTGTTATTATAATATGCTTATTGTATTTAAAAATGATGGACATAAATAATCATTTATCATTATTTTAAATAGTAGGTTAAAAATAATCTATAAAGATAGTCATTTGAGTCTTGGGTGAGAAAATTTCGGTAATTTAAACGGTGGTACTTGGTGCAATTTAAGAAAATGTTATAATTGAAGGATTATATTACTTCAATTGATAGTTGAGGGTGACAACTCAAACCCATCATGTAGCTGAGGGATATTATTTGTAATTTACCATTTTGTTCTTGAATAAATCTTTAATCTAGACTTTTTTTTCTCTTAAAATAGATTTTGATGTATGTGGGTCGCCAGAGTTGCCATCCGGCAGTGATGGTGTAGTTGGTGGTGGATATTTGACTATATTATCTGTAAAATAAACACCGTGAGTCGGCGGGGAGGGCCCCCGCCAAAAACCCTTTGGCATGTTAATCAGTACACTGAGTATAAAAGAGAGGGCGCGTAACGCCAAAGTGCGTGTGTGATTCTCAGTCAGAGAGAGAGAGAGAGAGAGAGAGAGAGAGAAAGAGCGAGCGAGAGAGAGAGAGAGAGAGAGAGAGAGAGAGAGTCCTCTATGAACTAAAAGGGGGTTATTTATACCTGAGGGAATGGGTTCAACCCGTTGCACATGGGCCCGGCCCAATTCTTTAGACATCATGTAAACTACAATGGGCCATTAGACGAGGCCCAAACACCATTGAGGCGGATCCAAAATATGCACATCAGTAGCCTCCTACTCATTATTTTTCGAGATTCATCTCGAGGGTAAGGAGTACTATTCGCTCGTGATTCCCTTTAATTTATCGGGATGACCGAGGCTTAATCACTTTCATCTTGGCAGACAAGATAACAGAAATGTTGAGATGAGTCACGACTTAGGTTGCTTACTTTGATTAACCAGTAAGCCTTATAACTTGATTGTATAAGTTCCTTTCTAAGAAAGCAGAGCGCCACTTGGGCCAAGGTCAAGTCCGTTTACTCGACTTGGCGAGCGGGACTACCTTTAAAAAGCTAGCAAACAGAACGCCACTTGGGCCAAGGTCAAGCCTTTTTACTCGACTTGACAAGCGGGATTACCTTTAAAAATCTAGCAAACAGAACGCCACTTGGGTCAAGGTCAAGTCCTTTTACTCGACTTGGTGAGCGGGACTACCTTTAAAAAACTAGTAAACAAAACGCTACTTGGGCCAAGGTCAAGTCCTTTTACTCGATTTCGCGAGTGAGACTAACTTTTAAAAGCTAGCAAACAGGACGCCACTTGGGCCAAGGTCAAGTTCTTTTACTCGACTTGGCGAGCAGGACTACCTTTAAACATCTAGTAAACAGAACGCCACTTGGGCCAAGGTCAAGTCCTTTTACTCAACTTCGCGAGTGGGACTACGTTTAAAAAGCTAGTGATCATAAGCGCAGGTAGGCACGGTGTACAACTCAACCGCGAGTAAACTCGAGCGGGAGGACAATATGAAGGTCAGTCACGAGTAAAATCGAGCGAGGAACATAAGCACATGTAGGCTTTGTGTACAACTCAAACGCGAGTAAACTCGAGCGGGAGGACAATATGAAGCTCAGTCGCGAGTAAACTCGAGCAAGGAGCATAAGCCCAGGTAGGCGCTATGTACAACTCAACCGCGAGTAACCTCGAGAGGGAGGACAATATGAAGCTCAACCGCGATTAAACTTGAGCAGGGAGCATAAGCGCAGATAGGCGATGTGTACAACTCAACTGCAAGTAAACTCGAGCAAGAGGACAATATGAAGCTTAGCTGCCAGTAAACTCGCGCGGGGAGCATGATGTGCGCGAACACAACACGGGCAAGATTACCCGGTCGTATCAAGTAATAAAGTTCGAAGTACGAGTCGATCTCACGAGGATAGAGCTAGAAATAAATCCTAAGTACTAAAATTGGGCACACCTAATTTTATCTAAGCTAACGGAAATTAGATTTAAAATAAAAATAAATTAAACAAAATAAAGGCAAGGAAATAAACTAAATTAACGCGACAGTGAAACGGCGACAACATCAAATCAAGGTTAAAAAGAATAGGATTGTGATATTTCTAGTCTAGCCAATGTTTAATTTAACTCTCTCTATTTTTCTTAACTCAAATTTTCGGTAGTCGGGTGCGCACTAATATTTTTTACGGGCTTACGCTACGTATAGAAAAACCTAGCTATCACTCATCCTTGCTACGGACTCATATCCTCGCAACACATAGCCTAGGGGAGAAAATAGCCGCATGGTAGATCAAGCACTCAATTACTATCTACGTCCTTCGACAATCGGTGTGCCTTAGAGACGTAAACAATTATCACGATTTTCGGAATAATAGGAAGGGCTTTTGCTTCGTATCCTATCATTCTAGGGTTCATTTAATGATTCATGACTTCATTAAAAGCATTAAACACACAATGATAATAACCAAAAATATTTGAGCAATACATCAAATAGAGAGAAATTAAATTAAAACATCACATTCAACATAGATAATAATCACAATCCAAAAATGTATTTAGCTCATCATCAAGGTATCAAAATAAATGCAAAGTTTCCCCAAAAATTTCAACATTAAAATAAATAAAGAGGTGGAAGAATTAAACCAATTAATGTTGCAAATCTTGGTTGACTTTACTTAATCTTGCTCCCTTGACCCTTGATTTGATGCTCCAAGCCTTCAAAATGGGTGCATTTTGAATTTTGGTGGAGAGATGGAGAGGTGAATAAAATGGATTTGGAGAGTTTTTAGGGCTAATGCCCTAAAACCTGAAGACTTTCTGGTTCTTGAATCTCCCAAATGTCGGCTGCCAGGGGATAAAATGAAGGCCACAAAGGGGCTCACAAAATAGGGGCAAAATGGGAAGAGCAAAGGAGGATTAGGGGCAAAAAGGAGAAGAAAAAGGGGTTTGGGTCGCGGCAGGGTCGGGGTTAGCCCATAAAGAATTTGCGGGTCACCCAAGATGAGATGGGTTGGAAATTGAGAGAGAGAGTGGGCTGGAAAGGTGGGCTAATAGGCTGGAGGAAAACGCGGGCTACCCGGATCCGGAAGGGAGGGACGCGGGTCGCGCTAGTGGGAACAGGCGAGTGGCCGCTCAGGATGGTGACAGCGCATTAATGAATGGCGCTTTTCATGAATTGCTCCGGCCTCCCCTGAATTTTGGACTTTGCTCCGTGCCCCCTTCTTTAATGCCGCCAAAGCCCTTCGCACCAGACTTCCCAATTTAGTTCCCAATCAGCTTTTGTTAGGTTCTGTTAGGCTGCTACCCTTTGAAATACTTGACGAAACTTAACGGCTAGCATCAAAACTTAACATTAATGCCCGGAATTGCCTCGATTTGCATGAATTGAGCCATAAAACCTTGAATATGCTTGAGATACCTACATGAAGCACAAAATACATAAAAATAGTATCTCAAATGCAATAAATTATTAACCAAAGCTCAAAATTAATCAATAAAAATTCTGAAAACTAATGAAAATAATAGAAAATTAAAAGCTTATCAACACCCCCAAACTTAAGCTTTGATTGTACCGAGCAAAGAGAGATATGGATTATGGAGAAGCTCGAGAACAAGATGGAATGAAGAAGGCACTCAATCAAGATCACACATGCATTACCATGAAAGAAATCAAACTCAAGAATATAAAAATGCATAACCAAGGTATGATGTGATTTCAATGCTATCAAACTTTCCTCAAACACTTACTTAAAAACATGAAGCACAAGCCCATGACTAAATAGCATCACTCTAGCTAGGATTGAACGTTCAATGAAATACCAAGCATAAGCCATGAAACCGAAAGAGATAAATATGTCACAAGGCAATAACTCATGGCATGACAATATCAATAGGACTTTTGCAAAGCTTGTAACTTTAGGCCAAGGTTGAGCTACAAATGAAGGGAAGGAAATCAAGACAAGAGAGCACAAGTGAAGCCTTCAAAATCATACTCAAGTCTAGCTTCATGAAACAATATACTTCATCATAACTCACCATTCTTCTCAACAACCCCCAAACTTAGCTTCTTCTTTCTTTCTTTTTTTTTATACATATCAAGAACTTGGGGTTGAGAGTACATCAAACTACCACAAATGATTTTTTTATCCCACAATTCCCCTCTTTGAATAACTTTAAAGCACAAATGGATCATAATTTTGGGTTGCCCTTCATTTTTGATTATCTTTTTTTTTTACACCAGGGCCCCTTTTTACAATATAAACAACCCCCAACTCATCAACCAAAATTAAAACCACACCACACCAAATATATGAAGAATAACACTTCCATGAAGCACATACTCCCTCCAAGACATAAATTTAAAAATTCATTTCACAAAGTGCTCTCTCAAAGGGTTGGATAAAGTGTATAGGCTCATGGGATAAGTTAATGCAGGTGATAGAATTGAAGGCGAATAGGGGTCATTGTGTGCTCTTGCACACACCATTCTTTTATTTAGGCTCAAATGGGACACTAGGGATTTAATGTGAATATGGGTAGGTCGATATGGCACAAACGAGTCAAACATGGCCTATATCATGCTATTGTCATACTCACAAGCCAAGCTATTCATCAATTTCGAAATCATCCAACGGCATCACAACTCACAACAAGGTACTCATAACACATGCACAACCAAAGCTAGAGCTTAGCTTAAAAAAAAATTATCAAAAGATCCACACATGGGCGCTATTTAACATGAATGAGGGAAAGGCTAGCACAAAAATCACAAAATATCCTCAAGTATGCATATAATAATCTCAAGGCCGAATCCAAGAAAATAATGCACATACAACTCAATGAGCGCCAAAGTGATGAGATGAATGATCAAAGCATAATTAATGGGGTCCAAATTAGCTTGAAATTTTCTAAATATTTTCAAAATTTTCCCAAAAATCGAGGGCAAAGATAAGACCGACCCCACCCCCAAACTTAGAACCGAACATTGCCCACAATGTTCATAATCATAAAAATCCATATAAAGGGGGGGGGGGGAGAAAAGAAAAGAGAAAACTCCCTCAAATTCGGTGCACTTGAAGTCCATGCCATAAATATGTCGCTCCATGAATCTCCACGAGTCACCCCCAAACTTGAATAATTGCTCAACCCTTACATCAAATCAAAGCTCAAAAGAAATGTATGAGAGAAATTATATTGTAAATAAAATTAAAAATAAAAAGAAAATATTTTTGGTGTGGGGACTCTATGTACACCTCCCTACAAACCCACAAACTTGGGAGGGTTTCGAAAAGCGATAGAAAATACAAGACATATAAATACAAAAGAAATAAAAGAAACCAATTTTTCGCCTACGGAGGCACCGATTCATTTAGAAATGCGCACATAGCATTCCCATAAAATCCATGACCAAGGAAGTGCTTTAATTGAAGGCCTTTGAGCTTGAACACCTCCTTAGTTGCCGATTCCCGAAAAATAGGCCATTTGAAAATGTCGGCAATAGGAAATATCACACCCAACTCACTTAAGTGTATGAATTCATCTTGATGCTCGAGAGGCGGGTGGAAATAAGAAATTTGAGCCTCAATGCTCGGTGGAGTGTAGAGGTGAGGGAACAGTTCCTTGAAGCTTTCAATTGGGCCAAAAGAAGCATCATCTTCAAAAATGCTTGGATGCTCCATCTCATTACTAACATATTCTTCAAGGGTGCGAGAACTCGGCATAGGGTGGGGAGCATGATTGATAACTTCACACTCACAAGCTTCTATACTTTGATCTTCCACCGCGACATGGATATGAGATTGAGGCGCTTCCAAGTGAGGTTGTCCCAAGATACTCGAAATTTCACTCTCATTAGTGAGAGAGAGATCATTGCAAAGCTCCATTTCCATTGGGTTTTCCTCGGCATTGGGTTGAAGGTCTTCTTGAGGTGATTCTTCAAGGGCAAAACCGAATTTCCGCATTGTAGCTTCCCAATCGTGAGGAGGGACTGGGAGCTTGATGGCTTCTATCAACACGGCTACTTGAACCTTAAGACTTTGAATTGTTTCTTCTTCTGTGAGCGGACGTTGCTCAACTTCCCAAGGGTAGGTGTTACTCACACAATTCGGATCATAGGGGTGATGAGGGGGGTCTTCATGATGGTAGTGAGAGGAGGAAGCATAAGAATTCGACTCCATCCCAAATGCACACGGATATGGAAAATGATTTCCATAACAATTCTCACAAATTAAGCTCGGATGGACCGGAGTATAATTCATAGCCTCGGTTGACGCCATCTCATTCTCATAAATTCCCGGCATTTCATTCCATGCCCCTTGATCAAAGTCCCAATTGACATTGTTCCAAGCCATCGCTTCAAGCTAGCTACAAGAAAACTCACTAGACAAACAAGATCAAATGCAAAAGAACTATATATATATATATAAAACTATTCTAAAAGAAAACAAAAACTAAATACAACTAAAATTAAAGCAAATAGAGAAAAAAGAAAAAAAATGCTTAAATTAAAATTAGGCAAGCTTGGTATTAATATCAAGATAAATTCTTGAAATCTATCCCCGGCAACGGCGCCAAAAACTTGATGTGCGCGAACGCAACACGGGCAAGATTACCCGGTCGTATCAAGTGATATCATACTTAGATAATGGCTAACACACCTTAAATGCTAAAATGACAACATAACCATTATTATGCCAAAACGACTTCCCGCCTTGCCATATATATATATATATATATATATATATATATATATATATATATATATATATATATATATATATATATATATATATATATATATATATATATATGTGTGTGTGTGTGTGTGTGTGTGTGTATAATGAAAATCTAAACTAAACATAATAATCTAAGCATATTATTTAGCAAAACTCAAATGAGACAAATAGGGCAAGTTGGGTGCCTAACCCCTTCCCAACTCGTAACTTAGCCCCCGGACCTATACACTTTCTGGTATTTTCGGTTTTTCTCTGTTTAACCATAAAATGGAGGTGGTGACTTTGTAATCACAATTTTTAGAGTCCTTGACGAAGCCAAGCGTATTCCCATGCACTTCAATGTTCCTGAAACCACCCACCTTCTCGGTGGCGAGGCCATCTTGGAGCGGGGAACTCACAACCATGCCTACCTGTGCTTAGGCTCCCCACTTAAGTTTACTCGCGACTAAGCTCTACATTGTCGTCCCGCTCGAGTTTACTCGTTGTTGAGTTGTATACCACACCTACCTACGCGTATGCTCCCCGCTCGAGGTTACTCACGGGTGAGCTTCACATTGTGCTCCCGCCCAAGTTTACTCTTTGTTGAGTTATACACCACGCCTACCTGTACTTAGGCTCACCACTCGAGTTTACTCGCGGTTGAACTCTAAATTTTCCTCCCGTTCAAGTTTACTCGCGGTTGAGTTATACATCGCGCCTACCTGGGCTTATGCTCCCTGCTCGAGGTTACTCGCGGTTAAGCTTCATATTGTCCTCCTGCTCAAGTTTACTCATGCTTTACTTGTACACAGCACCTACCTGCGATTATGCTCTGATAAGCTTTTAATTTTCTATTATTTTCATTAGTTTTCGGAATTTTTATTGATTAATTTTGAGCTTTGGTTAATAATTTATTGCATTTGAGATACTATTTTTTATGTATTTTGTGCTTCATGCAGGTATCTCAAGCATATTCAAGGTTTTATGGCTCAATTCATGCAAATCGAGGCAATTCCGGGCATTAATGTTAAGTTTTGATGCTAGCCGTTAAGTTTCGTCAAGTATTTCAAAGGGTAGCAGCCTAACAGAACCTAACAAAAGATGATTGGGAACTAAATTGTGAAGTCTGCAGGTGCGAAGGGCTTGGCGGGCGTGCAAGAAAGCGGGCGAGGGCACCTGAGCAAAAGTCAAAAATTCGGGGGGAGGCGAATTCATGGCGCCATTAATTAATGTCTTTGTCACCATCTGGCGGCCACGTACCTTGCTTTGTTCCCACTAGCACGACCCGCGTCCCTCCCTTCCGGATCCGGGTAGCCCGCGTTTTCCTCCAGCCTTTCCAGCCCATTAGCCCACCTTTCCAGCCCACTCTCTCTCTCTCAATTTCCAACCCATCTCATCTTGGGTGACCCGCGAATTCTTTATGGGCTAACCCTGACCCTGCCGCGACCCAAGCCCCCTTTTCTTCTCCTTTTTGCCCCTAATCCTCCTTTGCTCTTCCCATTTTGCCCCTATTTTGTGAGCCTTGGCCTTCATTTTTCCACGGCGTGGAGCATTTGGGAGATCGGGAACGAGAAAGTCTTGGTTTTAGGGCATTAGCCTAAAACTCTCCAAATCCATTTTATTCACCTCTTCATCTCTCCACCAAAATTCAAAATGCACCCATTTTGAAGGCTTGGAGCATCAAATTAAGGGTCAAGGGGCAAGATTAAGTAAAGTCAACCAAGATTTGCAACATTAATTGATTTAATTCTTCCACCTCTTTATTTATTTTAATGTTGAAATTTTTGGGGAAACTTTGCATTTATTTTGATACCTTGATGATGAGCTAAATACATTTTTGGATTGTGATTATTATCTATGTTGAATGTGATGTTTTAATTTAATTTCTCTCTATTTGATGTATTGCTCAAATATTTTTGGTTATTATCATTGTGTGTTTAATGCTTTTAATGAAGTCATGAATCATTAAATGAACCTAGAATGATAGGATATGAAGCGAAAGCCCTTCCTATTATTCGAAAATCGTGATATTCGTCTCTAAGGCACACCGGTTGTCGAAGGCCGTAGATAGTAATTGAGTGCTTGATCTACCACAGCGACTATTTTCTCCCCTAGGCAATGTGTTGCGAGGATATGTGTTAGCAATGATGAGTTATAGATAGGTTTTTCTATGCGTGGCGTAAGCCGGTAAAAATATTAGTGCGCACCCGACTACCAAAAATTTGAGTTAAGAAAAATAGAGAGTTAAATAAACATTAGCTAGACTAGAAATATCACAATCCTATTCTTTAACCTTGATTTGATGTTGTCGCCGTTTCAGCATCGCGTTAATTTAGTTTA
>JABEVN020003948.1:0-16269 GCA_013146195.2 Codonopsis lanceolata | reverse complement strand
CTCAAGCCCCGTGGTTACCTCCACAATCGAGGCGAGCAATATTTTGCCACGATGGCTCGTGAGAAAGTTTGGGTGAAAGAGCTACGTTGTTACGGTGCCGAGGCATGCTTTCTCCTCCTGAGGCCCGGTATGTCGGCGATGAGGTTGATGGCGGAGCTTGAGGGCCAAACCGTAGGAAAAGTTTTCCAAGCATCAATACGACTACGGCGGTGGCGGCTCGCGAAAGAAGAAGCAGCGAGAGGAAGAGGAATAGAGTAGGCTTTATGAACAATGAAACAATGTTTACTATATTTCTTGTAATATTATTTTTGTGATGTGATTTTTGCGATACGTAAGTACTACGTGTTTCTTGTTCTGTTTGTATTTCTGCTAATATTACTTTTTCAAGGTATTGGGGCTGGTCTCTCTGGACTAGGCGAGGAGGTTTTGAAGGCATTAGAGCTGGCCCTCTCTCGGCTAACCGGTAGGCGCGAGGAGGTTTTGAGGCATTAGAGGCTGGCTCTCCTCGACTAGGCGAGGAGGTTTTGAAGGCATTAGATTGGCCTCTCCTCGACTAGGCGGGAGGTTTTGAAGGCATTAGAGGCACGGCCTCTCCTCGACTAGGGAGGAGGTTTTGAAGGCATTAGAGCATGGCCTCTCCTCGACTAGGCGAGGAGGTTTTGAAGGAAAGACTGAGCGATCTTTAGATGCAAGTTTTTATCAAGATTTTCTTTATAACAAAAATAATAGATCACTGATAGTACATTTTCAAGTGAAGTTACGAATGCCGAGGGTTTTTAGTGGGGTTCCATCGGTTTTGCGAGCTTGTAGGTTCCGGCTCGAATGGTGTGCAGTGATTTTGAGCGGTCCTTCCAGTTGGGAGAAAGCTTGTTTCTTCTGGCTTGTTTCTAGTCACCTCGATTTTCCTTAGTACTAGGTCGCCAGAGAATGTGTGAGGATTAATCTTTTGTCGTGGTGGACCTTGGCTAGCTTTTTATAATTGATGGCCTTCAACGGCCGAGCCTTCTTTCCTCAGTGTCGAGGTCTAGCGCCCTTGACTCAATGTTCGCTTCTTCGTTGAAATGGATGACTCTTGCAGTGGGGAGAGCCATTTCTACTGGGGCCATGGCCTCGGTTCCGTAAGTCAAGGAGAAAGGTGTTTCTTCAGTTGAACCTCGGCGAGATGTTCGGATAGCCCATAAGACGACAGGAAGCTCCTCAAGCCAAGCGTCTTTCTTCTCGTCCAGCCTTCTTTTTAAGGCATGAAGGATTTGTTTGTTTCCCGCCTCTGCTTGGCCATTTCCTTGAGGGTGTGCCACCGAAGATTTCCAATGGCGTATTCCTCTTTCCTCACAGCTTGTTGTAAATCGTTTGAAGCGTATGCCGTGATCCGACACAATGGCCCTCGGCAATCCATATCTACAGAAGACGTTGTCTCGAACGAAGTCGATTGCCCTTTGCTCGGTGATGCTCGCTAGGGGTCTGGCCTCGATCCATTTTGTGAAATAGTCCACCACAACTATCACAAATTTGTTCTTGCCCTTGGCGAGGAGACTTGATCGGATCTAGTCCCCACATTTCAAATGGTCATGCTGCTATTACAGGGGTTTTTTGTGCCGAAGGTAGTCTTGGGATGTTTGCAAATTTTTGACATTTGTCGCATTTTCGGGCATACACCTCGGCATCTTTCCTCAATGTGGGCCAGTAGTATCCGTGGAAAATGATCCTGTCGGCTAATGTTCGGGCCCCCGGGTGGCTACCACATACCCCCCCGTGTACCTGGCCAGTAGTCCTTGAGTGAACTCTGGTCGAACACACCTTAGGAGAGGTTTGGTGAAGGATCGTCTGTATAGTACATCCCCGATTACGGTGTATCTGGCCGACCTTCTTGCCATTGCCCATCCTTGCTCTTTGTCGTTGGGCAGTATCCCCTGGTCGATGTACTTTTTGATGTCGTCGATCCAACACTCCGTGGCCTGCTCTAGCATCATTATCTTTTCTTTATCAATGGCCGGGGTATCCAGGATTTCGATCCATGTTTCTGGGGGGAGCTCGCCGAGCTCGCTGGTGGCCATTTTGGAGAGGTGGTCGGCCTTGGTGTTTTCAGCCCTTCCTATTTGCTCCAGTTCCCAATATTCGAATTGGGTGAGGACGCTCAGGGCCAGCTCTTTGTACTTGTCTAGTGTTGGGTGGTTGACCCCATATTCCCCCGAAATCTGCTTCACGACGAGCTGGGAGTCGCTGAAGATTAAGATTTGAGTTGCTCCCATTTCGACAGCCAGTTCGGCACCTGCTATCAGTGCTTCATACTCGGCAACGTTGTTTGATGCTGGGAAGTTCAGTTTAAGAGCTTTACTGATCTCCGTTCCTTCTGGTGTTACGAGTAAAATGCCTGTTCCATTTCCATTCTTGCTTGACGATCCGTCTACGAATAATGTCCAGGGGTGAGCCGGTCGTATTTTACGAGGCAACTCTTGCCTGGGCACTTGTTCGCTAGTGGAGGGTCCTTGATCTTGTGGGTCGCTTTTTCCTTCTGCCGAGGTGAAGGAGGTTTCGGCAATGAAATCTGCCAAGACTTGAGCTCTAATGGATTTTCTTGGGAGGTAGATGATTGCATATTCTGTCAATTCGACGGCCCATCTCATCATCCTTCCAGCGACGTCAGGCCTATGCAGGATCCTTCGCAAGGGCAAGTCGGTATATACCCCGATCTCATGGGCTTTGAAGTATGGTTTCAACTTTCTCGCCGTTATCATCAACGCGAGTATCACCTTCTCTATCTGCATGTACCTCGTCTCTACCCCGGTCAGTGCATGGGACACATAATAGATAGGTCTCTGGAGTCCCCCTTCTTCTCGTAATAGGACCGATGCTATGGTTGTGTCCGTAATCGAGAGGTAGACGTAGAGTCTTTCTCCGGGCATGGGGTAGCTGAGCAAGGGTAGACTGTCGAGGTATTCTTTGAGCTCGGCGAAAGCGAGGTCGCACTCTTTGTCCCATGAGAACTTTTTCGCCCCTTTTAAGATTTTGAAGAAGGGGAGGCTTTTTTCGGCTGACTTTGAGATGAATCTTCCCAGGGCCACTATTCTCCCGTTCAGCTGTTGCACTTGTTTGATACATATGGGGACTTTCATCTCGGCCAAGGCTTTGATTTTTTCGGGATTTGCCTCTATTCCACGCTCATTCACCATGTACCCCAAAAATTTTCCTGCTGTTACGCCGAAGGCAAATTTGGCGGGATTGAGCTTCATCTTGTTCTTTCTGAGGTTTGCAAACGTTTCTCTGAGGTCGTCGACGTGGCTCATCTCCCTGGTTTTAATCACCATGTCGTCTATGTACGCCTCGACATTCCTCCCTAATTGGTTCCCAAAAACCTTGTTCACCATTCGCTGGTAGGTGGCGCCTACATTCTTCAAGTCGAACGGCATCATGTTGTAGCAGTAAAATGCACCTGCTGCTCGGAAAGCCGTGTTCCCTTGATCTTCTTTCCACATTCTGATTTGGTGGTACCCTAAGTAGGCGTCTACAAAGCTTAAAATCTTGTAGCTCGAGATAGAGTCGACCAGTTGATCTATCCTCGGTAGTGGGTACCAGTCTTTTGGGCATGCTTCGTTCAGGTTGGTAAAATCGACGCACATCCTCCACTTTCCATTGTTCTTCTTTAACATCACAACATTTGCGATCCACGTGGGATAGTGGATTTCTCTTATGATCTCGGCCCGTAGCAGTTTGGCTATTTCCTCCTTAACTGCATCTTGTTTTTCAGGAGAGAAATACATCTGTTTTTGCTGGATGGGTACAAATGTTGGATCAATGTTCAGTCGGTGAACCGCTACTTCTTCGGCAATGCCCTCCATATCCTCGGCCCTCCATGCGAAGACGTCCGTGTTGTTTCTCAAGAACTCGATGATAGCTCTTCTTTCTTCGCCCGCTATTTCCATTCCCACATTGATTTTTTGGTCAGGGTAGTTGAAGTTTATGATGACTCCTTCTACGTCCTCCATGGGCTGTAAGACTGGATGATCTCGTACGTCGAGGCTGTCGATCTCAGTCTTTTCAGTCTCGTCGCTCGACGTCCCTTCTCCCTGATGCGGGCTAGCTTCCTCGGCCTGCTTTGATTGCTACGGGGTAGAGCTTTCTCCGTCGAGCCCTCGGGCTCGTTTGGCCGCTTGCTCGTCCTCTTTTCCCTCAGCCCCCTCCGGCCTTTTCAGTCTCTTCTCTGCCTCTCTCCTCTCATTTATGAGGTACTCTAGGGTAGTGCGAGCGTCATTTTTTAGGACTCCTACCCCGCATGAGGTCATGTACTTGACCCTCTGATGTGCCATTGAGGCGACCATCCGGAATTTTGCCTGAGATGGTGCGCCGAGGATGGCATTATACGGAGAGGGAAGATCGAGGACTAGGAAAGTGATCTCCTCGCTTCTGGCGGTATCTCCTTCTCCGAGGTCGAATTTGAGGGCCACGGTTGCCTTTGTTGTCACCTTGTGGCCCGTAAACCCTTCCAGCTAGACTCGGCTTAGGGTAAGGTGGGCGTCGCCGTGCCCTAATGCTAGAAAGCATTTGTAGTACATCACGTCCCTTCCAGCACCTGTATCTATCAGGACTCATTTGACGAGGCTGTTGTGTATACCAACTTGTAGAGTCAACGGGTTTTGTCGAGCATATGTGTTAACAGCCAACTCGGTGTCTCTAAAAACCATCTCATGCTCGACCATTCCTTCCATGACGCCGTCGACCGAGTTGCTCAAGTAGTTGATTGCATTTTTCAACTGCGTGATGCTTTGAGTCTCTTCTCGAATGGTGTTAACCAGTGCAGTGTTTGGTACATGCATTTGCCGCCCCGGAGCCTTTGGTCGAGGCGCGATGTGGGCTCCACTGCCACGAACCTTTGATCCCCCTCGTTTATAACCCGTTGTATAGCTCTTTTGAGCTGTATGCATTCTTCTGTTACGTGACCGATATCGTTGTGGAAATTGCATCTCTTCCTTGGATTTCGGGTATCGAGGGGTGACTTCATGGGGAAGGGTGGCCGAATCTTATTTTTCGTTAGGAGGACCTCCATGATGTGCTCCCGTGATGCATTGAGAGGTGCGAAGTCCTCTAGCTCATTGTCTCGTCTTGGGCCCCTGATTTTGCCAGTGAACTTCGCCCCTCTTTTTTCCTCTCTCCTTTTGGCAGGGTGTGTCTCGTCTTGCCGAGCCTTTCCTTGGTCCTTTCCTTTGTAACCTTTATCAGTTGCGGGTGCCTGATTGGCAACGTTAGCTGTGCTTGATGGGGACGCGACCGTTCGTGAGTTTGTTAAAGTAGGGGGCTGCTCGCCATCCAGCAGAGCCACTCTCTGGGCAGTTAGGAACATTTCCCCAATCGTGTCCCGAGGTCCGGCAGTTTCCTCGTAGTAGGCCTGCTCCGAAGCACATTCTCACCGAGGTGTCGGGGATGTCTGGGATCTGATCTAGGACATCTTTAAAGGGGCCATGTATGAAAGCACCGATTCTCCATCTTCCTGTTTCACATTGCATAAGTCCGTCTCGCTTTTAGGGATGGCGCATGCCGAGGCGAATGTTTTCAGGAATGCTCCCTTGAAATCATCCCAACAGGTGATAGAGTCATGGGGCAACCCATTATACCACTGTTGGACCTGCTTTTTCAGGGTTCCTGCGACTACTAGGCACCAGATGTCGTCAAGCCGAGTTGCAATAATCATTTTTAATTCGAACCTTGACACATGGTCCAGGGTCGTTGTTGTACCATTGTAGTCTTCAAAGTACGAGATTTTCACTTTAGAGGGCACGACTACCTCCTTGATCTGTTTTATGAAAGGACCTCCAATCTTTTTGATGCCCACATTGGTCCCAGTGCTCTGTCGTGCTTCCAGCTTTTCCATCTACGCTCTTATCTCGGCATCCATCATTGGTCTGTCACCCTGTGCTGAGCCTACGGCTGGTGTGGGGATGCCATTGGCCCCTTTGTCTGCCTGAGGTACCTCGACCTCTTCCTCATTGTATTCCTTTGGGGACCCAGGCGAGCTTCCTTTGCGAGTTGGCGGGACGGATGTCGGGATCTAGAAAGACCTTTGTTGGTCGAAAACTGGGGCAAGGTTGAGACTCTCCTTCCTCGCTGTGAGCCGGGCGATTTTCTGTATCGGGGGGGAACCTTAGGCGAGAGTGAATGCTCATCCTAGATTCTTCGCCGGCCATTCTTTTGCTGAGCCTCGACTTCACATTGATGGTGAATTTCGCCCTTTTGGGTTTCGTGGCTCCCATCCTTTGCCAGATTGAGTTAAAGCGAGCAGGGGTATTGTGCACGTTGATCACTGGCTCGGGATCTGGGACCCGGGCTACTTGCTGTAGTTCGTGCATCCTGGCCTCGTCCCCCTGTATCTTGGTGTACTGATGTTCCCAGTATGTGTATTTCTGGTCTATTTGTTCTTGAGCCGTAGACTTCTTTGCTTTGGCTAGAGGTCGTTCCTCCTCATGGGCTCTCGAAGACTCGATTTTAGTGAATCGACCGTCTCGGTGGTCGCCGTCTGTCTCTCTATTCTTGTCGCTAGAGAGCCGTTTTGCCATTGCGAGTCTTCTTTGAGCTCTTGCCGACACTTCGGGTACCGAGGCGCCAGAGTCTTGTCTCGTTGAGAGAGCAGGGCCTCTCACGCCTCTTCCCTCGTTGTGCTCGGCGGGCTCCTTTTTAGGGTGGTTAAATGTGGCGGGGGTGACATTCTTGGAGGCTTGCTTCTTTGATTTCACCATCCCTTCTCGTTTGTGGACACGGTGTGTCTGAGAAAATTAGTCGTTTCCCGGCAATGGAACCAAACTGATCACGCTATTTTCGTGGTGATCTTGTCTTGTTGTCCACGTTTGAATCAGGGGTGATGTGGGCTCCACAGATTCGTCTTCCGTTGGCTTCCTGGTTATCTGCACAAGGCAAATAATAAACACCGTTTAAGGAGTCGGGGTGGCCCGACTAGAACCCTCCGGCGTAAGAGTAAGATATCCGGTAGAAAATGGGTAATAAATGTGCCGTAATATTAGGTGGTTTGATAAGGGGTTGTGATAAGCGAGTTTGGATATCTCAGAAATAACTTACATTTACATTTAATGAACGTCTTCTATTTATACATGATCTTCCCGATGACGTGGTGGCTGCTTATTGGGGAGCATGTTGCAGCGGATATTAAATGCACTGATGGCCTCTATCAGAAATAAGTGGGTTGAGCGTTTGTCAGGGGGTTGGTGGTTGCGTGTAGCGGTTTTACCGGGCCTGGGGAAGCTTCTTTGTCAGGCGGGGTGATGATTGATCTAACGCCGAGGCCGAGCGGTCACGCCGAGGCCGAGTGGTCTTAAGGTAAAGGGCTATTATCGCCGAGGCCAAGGGTACTGGAAGCCACTGGTTTTGTTTGCCACTTGCCTCTAGCGAGCTCGTGTCATCTCGGTGATATATGCTCGGTGGTTTTGCTGAATCTGCCAATAGTTTTCATAGTGGGGCCCGTAATTTTGCCGATGATGATTTCCTCGATATCGTCCTTTCACATCTCTTCTATTATATTGATGATAAAAACAAAAGTCTTTTATTTAAAGACTTTTAAAACCAACATCATTTTTTAACAAATGTATGATATCTCTTATATTAGTAATAATAGTAAAAGTCTTTTATCTAAAATTAAAATCAACATCAATTTCTAACCAATGTGAGATATATATATTCTATTGATAATAATGGTAGAAGTTTTATATCTAAAGATTTTAAAAACAAACATTATCATCTCCAAATGTATGATACATCTATTCTATTGGTAATAATAGTATTTTTAAAACCAACATTAATTTATAACCAATATGTGATATATTTTTTCTATTGATAATAATAGTAGAATACTTTGTAACCAATGTGAAATACATGCATTCATTCTATTTGTAACAAAAATTCTTTAATCTAAAGATTTTTTAAACCAACATTTATTTTTAAACAATGTGAGATACATATCTTTTATTGGTAATAAGAGTAAAACTGTAAAAGTATTTACTATAAGACTTTTAAAACTACATATTTTTCTAAACAATGTAAGATACACATTTTTCATATTCAAACAATATGAGATAATTCTTTTTTATTTCTATTGGTAATAAAAGTTTAAGACTTTTATCTAAAGACTTTTAAAACAAACACGTCTTTCTAACCATGTGGTATACATATTTTCTATTGGTAATAATAGTATTTTTAAAACCAATTAACATTAATTTCTAACAAATGTGAGATACATTATTCTATAGTAATAATAATAGTCTTTTATATAAAAACTTTTGAAATCAACATCTCTTTCTAAACAATGTGGGATACATCTCTTCTATTGGTTATAATATAATAATAATAGTAGTAGTAGTATTTTATCTAAATAGTTTTGAAGTCAACATCTCTTTGTAAACAATGTGTAATACATTTCTTGTATTGATAATAACATAAAAGTTCGTTCATCTATGAATTTTATAACCAATAGGAGTATATGTTTCTAAATAATGTGGATCTCTTTGTAATCAATGCGATGTACATTATCTAAAAACATTTTAAACCAATATCACTTTCCTAATTAATGTGAAATACATATTTTTTCTATTGGTATTAAGTCTTTTATAAAAAAAGACTTTTAATACATACATCACTCTCTAACCAATGTGTAATTCATCTCATTATTTGGTAATACTAGTAGAAGTTTTTATCTAAAAAACTATCTAAAACCAACATCTCTTTCTATATAATGATATATACATCTTCTCTTTTTTTTTATTAATGATAAAAATAAAAGTCTTTTTATTTAAAGACTTTTAAAATCAACATCATTTTTTAACCATTGTATGATTTATCTCTTTTATTGGTAATAATAGTAATTTAAAACCAACATCAATTTATAGCAAATGTGTGATATATATCTTCTATTGCTAATAATAGTAAGTCTTTCATATAATCTACAATAATTAAAAATCAACATCACTTTTTAACCAATGTGAGATAAACATCTTCTATTGGTAATAATGGTAGAAGTTTTTTATAAAAAAAACTTTGAAAACCAACATTACTTTCTAACCAATGTATGATACATATTTTCAATTAGTAATTAATAATTGTATTTTTAATACAAACATCAATTTCTAACCAATGTGTGATACATCTCTTTTATTGGTAATAATAGTATAATATTTTGTAAACATGTGAGATACATCTCTTGTAAAAATGCAAGTCTTTAGTCTAAAGACTTTAAAATCTAACATTTTCTTTTAATACAATATGTTGTACATCTATTTTATTGGTAATAATATAAAATAATTTAATCAATGTGAGATATACATCTTCTACTGGTAATAATGGTAAAAGTCTTTTATCAAATATATATATATATATATATATATATATATATATTTATTTATTTATTTATTTATTTATTTATTTATTTATTTAAAGTTAGTGAGGAGCACTATGGTTGTACCACCTCACCACCTTTGGATAAATCTTCATTCTAAAGCATCCATGTGGAAGCATTAAAAACTTTTGGTTTTCTAGTGACTTTGAAAATCAACATCACTTTTTAACTAATGTATGATGCATTTCTTCTATTGATACTTAATAATAGTATTTTTAAAACCAACATCAATTTCTAACCAATGTGAGATACATCTATTCTATTGTTGAAAAATTAGTGTTTTTTAGATTAAAAAAAATTGTGCAACTTGAGGCACGAATTTCTTTACGTGTCATTTGTTTATTGGCGAAGGTAATTGCGCAAATTTGTTCTACTCGTTGAGAGCATCAAAATGTTATATTTATTTGTCCAAATCGAGTTTTGGATAATAAGATATCAATACTTAAAGTATAATACTTGTTAAAAAAATTAGTGTTTTTATTGAGAGAAATTGTGCAACTTGAGGCATGATTTTCTTTACGTGTCATTTGTTTGTTGGCGAAGGTAATTGCGCAAATGTGTTCTACTCGGTGAGAGCATCAAAATGATATATTTATTTGTCCAAATCGAGTTTTGGATAAATAAGATATCAAGACTTAAACTATAATATTTATTAAAAAATTAGTGTTTTTAGTGAAAGAAATTGTGCAACTTCAAGCACAAATTTCTTTACGTGTCATTTGTTTGTTAACAAAAGTAATTGTGTAAATGTGTTCTACTCGGAAAGAACATCGAAATGATATATTTATTTGTCCAAATTAAGTTTTGGATGAATAAGATATCAAAACTTAAAGTATGATGCTAAAAGTGAGCCATTAGAAGTAATATTTAACCTTGAAGAGTTTTATCCCACATTGGTCTAAAGTAATGTTAGTTGTAAAAGTTTTTAAATATAAGTCTTCTACTATTGACAATAGAAGAAGTTATATATACTAATATTAATACCCCTTATCATATTGATTATTATTAGCTAATGGCTAGAAAACAAAAAAAAAATATATATATATATATATATATTTATTTATTTATTTATTTATTTATTGAAGAACATTATGGTTGTGTCACCTCACCACATTTGGATAAATCTTCATTCTAAAGCATTCATGTGGAAGTTTTAAAAACTTTTGGTTTTCTAGTGACTTTGAAAATCAATATCATTTTCCAACCAATGTATGATACATTTATTCTATTTATTTAAAGTTGGTGAGGAGCACTATGGCTGTGCCACCTCACCACCTTTGGATAAATCTTCATTCTAAAGCATTCATGTGGAAGTTTTAAAAACTTTTGGTTTTCTAGTGACTTTGAAAATCAACATCACTTTCCAACCAATGTATGATGCATTTTTTCTATTGGTACTTAATAATAGTATTTTTAAAACCAACATCGATTTCTAACCAATGTGGGATACTTCTCTTCTATTGTTGAAAAATTAGTGTTTTTAGTGAAAGAAATTGTGCAACTTGAGGTACAAATTTCTTTACGTGTCATTTGTTTGTTGGCGAAGGCAATTGCGGAAATGTGTTCTACTCTGTGAAAGTATCAAAATGATATATTTATTTGTCCAAATCGAGTTTTGGATAATAAGATATCAAGACTTAAAGTATAATACTTATTTAAAAAAAATTGTGTTTTTATTAAGAGAAATTGTGCAACTTGAGGCACGATTTTCTTTACATGTCATTTGTTTGTTGACGAATGTAATTGCGCAAATGTGTTCTACTTAGTGAGAGCATCGAAATGATATATTTATTTGTCTAAATCAGGTTTTGGATGAATAAGATATCAAGACTTAAAATATAACACTTATTAAAAAATTAGTGCTTATAGTGAAAGAAATTGTGTAACTTGAGGCACAAATTTCTTTACTGTGTCATTTGTTTGTTGAAAAAAGTAATTAGTGCTTTTAGTGAAATAAATTGGTAATTTGTGCTTTTAGTAATTAGTGCTTTTAAAAAATTAGTGCTTTTAGTGAAAGAAATTGTGCAACTTGAGGTACAAATTTTTTTTACGTGTCATTTGTTTGTTGACAAAAGTAATTGTGCAAATGCGTTCTACTCGGTAAGAACATCGAAATGATATATTTATTTGTCCAAATTAAGTTTTGGATGAATAAGATATCAAAGCTTAAAGTATGATGTTAAAAGTGAGTCATTAGAAGTAATATCTAACATTAAAGAGTTTTATCCCACATTGGTTAAAAGTAATGTTAGTTGTAAAAGTTTTTAAATTTAAGTCTTCTACTATTGACAATAGAAGAAATTATATATACTAATACTAATACCCTTTATCATATTGATTATTGATTATTATTATGTATTATTATTAGCTAATGGCTAGAAAACCAAAAGTTTTTAAAGTTTCCACATGGATGCTGTAGAATGAAGATTTATCCAAAGGTGATGAGGTGACACAACCATAATGCTCCTCACCAACTTTATCCAAAGTTCATTGTTTTTTTTCAACCACAAAAGATTAGTTTTCGAAATATTGTTCCAAAAATGTCATCGTCTTCTTCAACAGTTCCGGCAACACACTTTGGATTCGAAAATCACAATTGTGCGCAACGAAATAGGGATCGACTTGCATGGTTCTGTAACGGGGGTCGAGGGGGCAGCGCCCCTTCGTGATGAACGCCCCCGAGGTCCCGATTGGTAAACGAGTTTTTTGATTCATGAAATACGAAAGTATAATGGATTTGTGCTGGGTTGAAGGATTTTTCAGTTGGGATGAAAGTAGAGAAGGATGAGGAAGAAGATGACTTACGACGGAGGAGATTGAAGAAGAACGTGGAGGACGTAAATTGGGTTTTTATGCTATTCTATCACGATGTAAAAATGAATTAGATAATATTTGTATACCGTGGTTCAAAGTTTAATTTTCTAGTTTATTTTTGCACCACGATACATAAATTTCATTGCATTATTTTTGCACCGCGGTTCAAAGTTTAATTTCCTAGTCTATTTTTGCACTGTGATTTATAAATTTCATTGCATTATTTTTATACCGCGGTTCAAAGTTTAATTTCCTAGTCTATTTTTGCACCGCGATTCATAAATTTCATTACATCAATTTTGTACTCTGATTCAAAGTTTAATTTCCTATTCTATTTTTGCATTGCGATTCATAAATTTCATTGTATTAATATTTGCACCGCGGTTCAAAATTTAATTTCCTAGTTTATTTTTGAACAACGATTCATAAATTTCATTACATTAATTTTTGCACCGCGGTTCAATAGTTTAATTGTAACGCGGTGCAAAAATAATGTCATGCATAGCGTACATACGGTTCATTAAACGTATCGTAGTTATTTTGCCACAAAAAGTGACTTTTTATGGTTGAAAAAAAAAAGAGAGGGTATTGTAACGATTAAAAACTTCAAAAAGTTGACCGATCCGCAATTTTTCCAAAAAACTATTTAGTTATCCTTTTTGTATCGTTATTGTTCATGCACATTAGTGGGCCTATAAAATTCATAAAACTAAAAATTTTGGAATAATTACGAGTCGATCCTTTTTTCTAAAATGTTAACAACTGAAATACATTTTTTTATCGCAAAAGTACACTTTCCTTTTTTTTCCTTCATAAAATGGCATCGTTCCCACTTCTTACCTCTCCTTTGCTACAAGTGAGTCTATAGAATTAAAAGCAAGTGGTTCTCATCATGACTTTTCTTTTTCTTCTAAGTCGTGAAATGAAAAGCATCTGAAAACAAAAGCTGTACTTTTAGAAAACAGAAGCATTACCGCATAGAGAAAATCTACTTTTTACCCCAGTTTGCACGCAACTTCCCATACCCACGCCTTTCTTCCCCTTTCATATACTTGCTGAGAGTCAAATGAAACATATTTGCACCTATGTGTACCTGTCCCTTGAGATGAAACTTTCATTTACCCTTCCTTCTGACCCTGGCAGTTACGGATCAACAATGGGCTTTCTTATAAAAGTGGAAGAGCCATAATTTCTCCTATGTTTTTCCTTGATTTTACTATAAGGACTCAACAAAGGGCTCGCCCGATGCGCTCTTCAAGCATTTTGGTGGACTTGGATAATATGGTTACAGGGAAGAAGAAGGAGTTTACGATTCAAGCGTCGGTGGTTGCGATGCAAGCGTTGTCAGAGTTTGCGATTCAAGCGTCAGTAATTGCGATGCAAGCATCGAAGTTTGTGATTCAAGTGTTAGTGGTTGCGATGTAAGCGTCAGAGTTTGTGATTCAAGCGTCAGTGGTTACGATACAAGCATCGGAGTTTGTGATTCAAGCAGTGGTTGCGATGCAAGCGTCAGAGTTGAATTTTTTGTAGTTAAAAACGATTGCGTTATTCTTTTCTGTTGCTACTTTCCTTTGTGGATGATACTTTAGTATAGATTTCTAAGATTCGAAGCTAGAAGAACTTGAGTAGAACTTGAGAAGCAGCGGATTACATGCATGGAAGGGGATTTTACATATCAAAAGCTCCAGGTGAAGTGGCCGCTAATGTTGTGTGCGTGTCTGTGTGTGGTTAACGATTTGGGAAGCTATTCTCACTTTTGTAAGTTTAAGGGAGAGGTAAAATATTAGTTTTCTAGATGATTTTTGTTGGGAGCTTGATGTGGTTTTTTGTGGGGTTTTCGGTATATAGTGAAAGAGAGAGAAAGGTACAAAAGAGAGAGAAAGAGAATGAGATAGTAGGCTTATTTCATTCCATTAATGGCATAATCGTCTTTTTCTTGCAAAAGTTTATTTTTTCGATCTAAAAAAAAGGGTACGATAGAGGTTGAATATTATTGAAAGGGTACTGACCCAGTTATGACCTAAATATTTTATTAAATGTAAAAACTTAGGAAAAACGATTTTATGAATATTTTATGTAAGATGGATTTCTTTGACCTGACCTATCATATCTTGGTGAATTTGAGCTATTAAAATGTGTGACTTCTGTAAGGGTAAAATAGGTCATGCCTATTTTAGTTTTTGTTTCCCCTTTTCTTGGTAAAATACAAATTAGACAAGTTTGGCATTGTTGGTAACTAAATCTTTAATTAGATTATGGTTTCTTTAGTCCTTAAGTTTAGGCATTATTTTTGGAAACAAAATCTAGTCAAAATCCTTCCTAAACCGTGTTCTAGAAATCCTTAGCTATATGGTAATTAAATCTAAGAGATATGGTAAGTAGATTTTATTTCAAACTCTAAATCCTTGTTCTTGTTGGAGTTGGATTATTTATTGTGTGTAAGGTTCCTCAACATGATAAATAGGAGGCTTGGACACAGCTGGAATAGAGATACAAAGAGAGAGCTAAAAGCGAGGCGAGGCGAAATCGAAGTTTTAGAGCGCTTTTAGACAGATTTTCATTGTAGCTTCCAATGTTACAGCATTAGGAACTACATTGAGCGTTGATATTGTTTTGTCTTCTTGCTAGATTTTAGGAAGTTATTTGTTTATTCCCACGTTTGTTATACCTGTTTTCTGTGGGGGTTTATGCTCTCCAAGACTTGTTGTCTTGTGAGTGTTGGTTTAGTGATTTCACATTCTTTTTGTAAAACAATTCATCTTTTTAGTGAAATCTTTTGGCCATAAGGCTAGATCTACAAGTATAGGCTTGTAGATTGTTTGGTTAACTTTGTGATTCTATTCTTGTTTGATTAATTAGTCTTCCGCTGCTTACGTTTTATTTTGTCCATTGTGACTTCATTGGAAGCTACATTGGAAACTACATTGGCATCTCTTGAGAATCCTAGCTATTCTTTCAATTGGTATTAGAGCCTTCTCTTGACATCACTAAGAGTTGATTCTGGTAGTAGCTGTGATGGATTCTCAGTATGAGAATGTTGTTCGTCCTCCAACTTTGACTAATGCAAATTATTCTATTTGGAAAGTCAAGATGCGTATCTTCATCAAATCAATTTATGAAAGAGTGTGGCTTGCTATTCTGAATGGTTGGAGTCCTCCTAAAACAACTGATTTTGATGGTGATGTTAAGATCACTAAAGAATCTGATTGGTCTAATGAAGATTGGAATACTGCTTCTTTTAATTCTAAAGCCTTGTCTGCCATATACAAAGTTCTAGATGCTAATACCTTTAGGGTTATAACCAACTATGAGTGCACTAAAAAGATGTTTGGGACGCCCCTTCGACCACTGTGTGAAGGACACGGTCTTCGTGCTTCTAAATTAAGATTGCTCACTACACAGTTTGAAAACACTAGAATGAATGAATCTGAGGATATCATGTCATATTATGGTAGGCTTCTTGATATGTCTAACTCTGCTCTTGCTTGGGGTGATCCTATCACCAATGATCGACTTGTTAGCAAGATGATGCGAACTCTGCCTGAAAGGTTTAATGTCAAAATATGTGTTATAGAGGAAACACATGATATTGACAAAATGGGTTTTGAAAGATTGGTGGTATCCTTCAAAACTTGAATTAAACCTTAATGATCAAATAAAACAAAAAAGCAAAGTGGGCATCATCTTCTACTCCTATTGTGAAATTGATATGCCTAATTTGTTGATATATCTCTTCCGACTTGCTTGATATTCAAAGGGATATTGATGAGTCTGATTTTGGAGAAGAGTCCATAGCTCTTTTGACTACTAAATTTAAATTTTTTTTTGAAAGCCAAGAGTCAAAATAGAACTCCATCATCAAGCTCCAAAAACACTTTCAAGCCTGATTCTAGTAAATTTGCTCCCAAGGAAAACTCTTTTCAAACACCAGAAAAACCTTTCACAAATCCTTTTGCTTCAAAATCCTCTTACAATGGGAAGAATATTGATTCCATTCAATGTAGGGAGTGTCAAGGATATGGCCATTATGCAAACCAATGTGCAAATACCTTAAGGAAGAAGGGTTT
>JABEVN020003947.1:0-16269 GCA_013146195.2 Codonopsis lanceolata | reverse complement strand
CTAGCCTCGCACTTATCACTCCATATAAAAGTAGACTTCTTCTCGAGTCAAGTTGGTCATCGAGTAGCGATCTTTGAAAAACCCTCAATGAACCTACGGTAATAACCCGCTGCCCAAGAAACTACGGACCTCGGACCGCATTGTATGCCCTTCCACTTAGTAACGCTTCAATCTTGATGGATCCACCGATACCATCTCTAGACACCACGTGCCCTAGAAAAGAAACTTGCTCTCGCCGTAACGCACACTTACTAAATTTCAGTAGTTGCTTCTTCCGTAAGATAGACGTAACTTCTCTCAAATGATTCGCATGTTCCTCTCGTGACTTGGAGTACACAAGAATGTCATAATAAATACCACACTACGAAGCAATCGAGATACTCATGAAAACCCTATTCATCGATCCATGAAAACCGCAGTGCTGGTGCAATAACCCAAATGGCATCACAACAAACTCATAGTGACCATAACGCTGCATGAAAGCAGTTTCGGGACATCCTCCGCTCTAACCTCAACCGGTGATAGCCGCTCCTCAAGTCAAATTTGGAATAGACAATCAACCTCGGGTTGATCAAAAGATCATCAATGTGTGGCAAGTGGATACCTATTTTTAATTGTAGCCGGTTCAACTGTCGATAGTCTATACAAAGCCGCAAACTACCATCCTTCTTTTCACAAACAACACCTGGCACCCCAAGGAGATACACTCTGCTTAATGAACTCCCATCTAGAAGTTCCCGCACCGATCTTTCAACTCACGCAACCGGGAGCCATACGGTAAGGTGCCCTAGAAATAGGCTAAGTCCCCCTGCAATAGTTCAATACGTAACTCTAGTTCTCCTCGGGAGGCAAAGGGTACTCTAAGAAAAGACATCGTGGAACTCATTAACTACCGGAATATCCTCTAGCTTAAAGCGTAAGACATGCTAGTATCAAGAACACAAGCTAAATAATTCCCCGACACCCCCGAGCAAGAGTTGTCTAGCCCGCAAAGCGTAAATAATATGAACCCCACTCATAGCATGATCACCTGAAAACACAAACCGAATACCCGCATGGAAAAAGTTACTTTACTACTGCGATAACTAAAGCATGATGTACACATAGCCAATCCATACCAAGAATCACATCAAAGTCTCTAATAGGCAATACTACCAAATCGGCATGCAAGACTCGATCATGAACAAGCACATCACAGCCTCTATAGACCTCGACGCCAACAAGCAATCACCCAACGGTGTAGACACCTCAAGCACATAAGGTAATCAAGGTGCAAAACACATAAATGTTCTAGGAAATGCGATGCAACATAAGAATGAGTAGACTCGGATCTATAAGAACTCGAGCACGATGACCGAAGACCGAAAGAGTACCTCCGATCACGGTAGAAGAGGGAACACCTCGCCGATCAAGCGAAACACGAGCCTCGGCCTTAGACGCCCATCGCTATCCTCTTGGACCTGCATCGCCGAATCAATTCCCTCGAGGACTCGAGCCGCCTAGACTTGGGAGTTTTTGAGCCGATGACTAGAATCTCCACAAATAAGACAAGTGCCAAGCCTCGGTCCCGCACTTCTCACTAGTATGTCCAATCTTATGACAAGACGAACAAGTCACCGGGTCCACCGCCTCGAAGCCCTGCCGCCTCCCCGAGGAGAAGGAGCACTACTACCTCGACTCTGACGGGCGCCTATCTCGCCCACTAGACGATGCTCGTTTCGACCACCGCCGCGACGATTGCCTTGGTAGCGACCGATTCTTTAAGATCGAACTCTACCGGCCGCCTGTGAAGATCAAGCTGGCCGAGAAGGATGCACATGAAGCTCGCTTATGCTCCTCAATGTCTCGCCGATCTCATACGCACGATCTACCGCATCCCGGCAATCTTCTAATCGCAGGATAACAACTGCTTCCTCGCACTCTGCTTTTCAACCCTTTCACGAACCTCTCGGGTCCTCGTGTCTTCTCATCTTGCACCGTATGTGCACAATAACGGACAACTCGTGAATTTAGAAGAATACCAGCCAGTCATGGAACCCCGCTCTAAATCCTCGAATTCTTTCTCCCTTCGTTGTCTAACCACAAAGGCACATAAGTAGCCTTGAATTCCCGCCTCAAACGTAGGCCACACCGCGCCACCCGATTCAACTCCCAACTAGCAAAAGACTTCACCAATGATTCAAGCGGCTCCTCTAAGCTTATATGCCTAAGACCACTTTCTCCTCATCCGTGCAATCCAGGCCGCAGAATTCACGCCCCGAGCCAAAGCTCGGCCATACTAGCATCCGCCTCCCTCAAAAGATGGAGGCTTCATTTTCAAGAATCTTTCTAACACAAAGATTATTCCGTGCCCTAGCACTGGGGTACAATCAGACGCGGTGGCGGCGCATTTCCTCAGCCCGGCTCGGGTGGTGGTGGAGGTACATTCCGACCTCGCCAAGCCGGGCCATCTCCAGTAAAACTCGTGGCATGCGATATAGTCTCATCCGAGCATTCATGCCCACTGGGTTCGGTGGTGGAGGAGGCAACCCACTTCAGTTCCTCGGAACTCCTCTGGTCGGCCTCTACCTCGGCCTACACACGGCTCCTAGGTTCACCATCAAGCACCTATAAGAATTCATCGACGTTAGAACAATCACACCAAGAAACAACCCACCTAGGCTATGGAACCTATCCCGGCCGATAGCTAACCTTACAAACATGCTCGATATTAATCATAATTCCCCTGCCCGAGATGGGACCGCGGCCGACCGCCCAAATAAGGAGGGAAACAAGTAGGCAATTAAACATGCAAGGACTTAATTTTTAAAAACGACGGACGCAACATTGAGACGACCGGCACCACAAAGGGCCGGTATTTTTAAAACTCTTTCAAACCCGATAAAACAAGCACAATTTAAACCAAGTCATCGGCGACACTACATGCCTAACCCAAGCTAACATTTATGAACAAGAATTAAATAAGAGCTAATAGATGCTCAATGAAGACTAATAAGTGGATAATAACAAGTTAACCAAAGCTCGGCTTACACACGCTAAGACAAAAAGAGATACAAGTACTAAAGTGTTATAACTACTAGTAGCTAACAAGAGTAAACAAACAAGTTATATACAAATACCCAAGCACGCCTAGTTGACTTGCTTAAACCCGTCAGTCCTTACAAAAACATGAACAAGAGGAGAACATCTAAACCACTCTCTTCACAATGACGACGGACCAAAAAGGGAGTCAAGGCACGAACACCTGAGTCAACGAAGCGGACTGCCTTGCTAGGATCTAAAGCAAGAAGGGGAAAGGGTAAGTCATAAAGACTCGTAAGCTATCAATCATGCATGTCATGGCAATATGCAACATACAAGGCAAGTTATAGTCACATAAGCATAGAGATCATATATCCAAGATGCACATTGTTTCACATAAGCATAATTAAATCACATAGGATAAGGATATATGGAGAGCCGGCCGCTACGTAGTTCCCGTGATACAAGTTATCTTGAGCGTGCATGTGTCGATGCGTGTAGTACATCGACCTTCCGAGGGAATGCTCGGATAGAACCAATGGTACTCGATATTGCAACAAAGGGAACTACTTCCCACCGTGGCCACAAGTGGAGGCGTGTGTGAACAAGGACAGATGCCACCGACTCATGCAATGCCAAGTAATGTATACTTAACAAAATATCATAGTGAACGAGGTCGACAAGAGCGATCTGCTCATGACAAGTAAATTATTCTCATCAATAACCAAGTAGGATTGAGTCCGACAAGAGCGAACTCACATGTCAATTTAGTATTCTATAATATGACATTCAAGATCAAGCAAGGCAATCAATTCAAGTTCAAAGTCAAGAATTATTATTCTTAGGGAAACGCGAGAACGTCAGTAGGGATTGATCGGTGAGCCGGTATTGTTCAATAGCTCGCTAAGCTTGACTCGCTGAGTCGCTCTAACAATTCATCCAATAGAGTTAGGATGCTAAATGCATCATAAACCCTTTTCTAAGTTTTCGTACATGATCGGTGCGGTCATTAATCCATTTAATAACCGTAGTCAAGGATTATCATCAATTCAATTTCAAGGAGCCTTAGAATTATTATTTCAAAGGTTGATAATTTACAATAGTCCAAGAACATTATTTATTCATAGGATGATATAGAACACATTTAATTCTCAAGATAGGACCCAATTCAATAAGATGAACAAATCATGTCATATGGAACCCTAGAATTCCTAGTTTCCAAAAGTCATCAAAATCCAATAGTCCAAGAACATTATTTGTTCCTAAGAGGGCATAGAACATATTTAATTCTAGGCATAGGACTAAATTAACAAGATGATCATATTAATCAAAATCCCAAAAGGCCAATTCATCAATAATCATGGCAAGAGCATGGTAGGAGCATGGGATTTACAAGAAGAGGGGGACATGGCATATCTAGCATACATCCTAAGGGGAATCGATAGCTTACCTTACACCCAAGAAAGAGATGGAAGGGACCCAAAGTAATCGGATGGAAATGATCTCCTTGTCGGTAGCTTCACTCCGGTGGTCTCGGTTTGGCAAACGGAGGTCGGGAGCTCAATCCATGGAGTAGACACACACTAGTCTCCCACCTCTACACACACACTAATATGGCAAGAGAGAGAGAGAATCTGGGAATGGAAGCTTAATGGCTGATCAACAAGAGAGAAGGCTTATATACCTTGCATGGTTTGAGTGGAAATCCACTTGGCACAAGAAGAGGGCCTCCAAATCCACTTGTCAAATGGAGGTAGCTTGAGGTTAGGACTAATCCAACTTGATTTGTCTAATAGGTAGGATTAGGGACAATTAGAGGGGTTAAAGGGGTCAAAGGTCGACATAGAGGAAGAGGGAGAAAATTTCCCCGTGAAGCCAGAAGGGCCTATTCATGCGTCAAATGCAAAGTTAGCTTTCTGCTTTCATGTCTAAAGGGTCCTAAACTTGTGGGCAACCATTCTGAGGTCTAACACCACTCAAACAAGTCAGAAACACACCGACACACCGGAACAAGGTAGGACAAGGCTCGAATCATGCGACGATTGGTTGTGAATCAAACCCTGGATCAAACGTCAATGAACTAAGATATTCTTGGGCATGGAAAAGGCTTGTTTAACCATGGTTAAGAGTTCAATACAAGGCCGGGAACTCAACGAACAAACGTCGAAATACTGGCGCAAAAGCGAGGAAGAGGGAAATCGCTAAGGCCAAAACAAAGCAAGAAGGTTTCCAAACTTCCACTTAGGCTTACTATGATCAAGGTGAACGTTCTAGGTCATCTATGATGGACAATAGAACTATAACAAGTCTCGGTTGAGTGCTATCATGCTAAGGCAAACACTCACGGTACAAGGCAAGGCAAGCAATGCAAGGAAGGTATTCAAGCAACTAGGCACATAATACTCTCATGTGAGTATGGCATGAACAATTAGAGGCATCTAACATGTTAAGGCATAATATAAGCATGTTATTAAGGCATAAGACAAGTAATGCAAGTAATGGGTTTGGGTTCTCACAAATTTCATGAACAATTAAATAATAAATTGATCCCTTGACTTGTACCTATTTTAAAGTTAGATCCTACATTTTTTTTATTCTATTCATTTTGTCTTATATTTTGATTTTTTTATTAGTTTTCCCCTCCTACTATTATCCTTACAAATATCGCCCAATATTTTTTAAAATGACAAAAACACCCGTACTCAGTCGAGTCAGTAAAACTTTATTCGAAACTAAAAAATAATATCATTTTACATTCTTAAATATGTTCGAGGTAGACATTATTAGATTTATATGAAAAATTGTATCTATAATAATAGAATTGTTGGTAAGTATCGAGATATTAAGCAAATTTGTAGCATGTCTAGTTATTACCCATGAATAAAATAAGAGAAATGAGTTAAGAAAATATGTCATAATGTCAAGAAGATGAAAAAAATAAAGAACCATTTGTTTTGTTAAGGACAATACACGTAAATTTACCATGCCAAACTATAATGATTGGAAAAAAAAAGTCTTAAGTATAATAAATCACTCACCATTAATTAAGACAAAAAGAGTAAATTTGTCATAGACTAATTAATTCCATGAATAATTAAATAATAATTTGATCCATTGACTTGCAACTATTTTAAAGTTAGGTCCTCCATTTTTTAAATTATATTCATTTCGTCTTGTATTTTGATTTTCTTTTCATTTTCTCCCTCCTACCGTTATCGTTACAAATGTTGTCCAATATTTTCTAAAATGACAAAAATAAACTTACTAAGTTGGGACACTAAAACTTTATTTGAAACTAAAAAATAATATACTTTTATTTTCTTAAATATGTTCGGAAAAGACATTATTAGATTTATATGAAAAAAATGTATCTATAATAATAGAATTGTTAGTGAGTATCGAGATATTAAGCAAATTTGTAGCATGTTTCGTTATTACCCATGAATAAAATAAGAGAAATGAGAAAAGAAAATGTGTCATAATGTCAAAAAGATGAAAAAAACGAAGAACCATTTGATAAATCTGTGCGTTTTGTTAGAAAAAAAAAACTAAAATCTACAGTTTACTTTTTTGAATTTTCAGACTACTACAAGCACCCTTAAAAACTATCATATTGGTCCCAAACTTATAGATATTACAAACAAAATTAATTGTAGAAATCACAAATAACTGGGTTCAAATAATTAACTCCTCTCTATAACTGCGTTCCAAACTTCAAACCTCTTTTGCTCTTAACTTGCTTGCTCCTCTTCATAGGACCCGATGTACTTACATATGAGAATCTCTATTCACCTCCCTTATCTATTGACTTTCTTTTCTTCTACCGCAACTCTCATTTTATTGGAAGATACTGCCACAAACCGACATCTTTTAAAGTAGTATATCCTAAAATTAATTATACTATCTCCTTACTTAGTAATTTGACACCAAAAGTGGATAGGAACTAAGAAATGAGAGACGTTAAAAAAAAGTTAGACTAATCGGAAGCTAAAAAGATTATGTCTCTATTTGAGGTGAATGCATTTTTTGGAAGTGATGATAGTAATGCTGACTAAATAAGGGATGGTAGTGTTAGGGGTGGTGGTGGCGGCAATTGTAAGGATGACAATAGTGGTTTAGAAGAAATACAACATTGTAAAATTTTCAAATCATTATATTTTCAAATATCCACATGGGTTTTGGTTTCAATTTGAATATTTGAAAATTCAAAAAAATGAATTTGAGTTTGTAAAAAGTGAAATTCAAACTTGTGTGGTGATGTGTTTATAAATGATGAGTTTTACAAATTAATTATTTTGAAGGAAAGAGTAAAGAATTAAAAAAGGAATCAAATCAAATACAAAATTAACTTTTTGGGGGAAAAATGGTTAATTTTGTCACTGTTCTTTGATTAATTGTTACATTTTCCCACTGTACTATGTTTCGAGCGAAATTATCATTATACTTTTAAATATATATGCAATTTCGTCACTATCCCTAACTACCTATAAAAGTCTAGGTGTTACTTAGAACTTAATATATGGACAAACCTACCCCTGAACTTAATAAATCACTCATCATTAATTAAGACTAAAAGAGTAAATTAGTCATAGACTAATTGCTACTCTAGTTTTTTCTCTTCCTAGGGTTTGTGCTTTCTTTCTGTCCTAGGGTTTTCTTTCACCCGGCATGGATCCGGCTGGGAAGCCGCCGGATGAACCTTCCTCCCCGTTTGGTACGAATACAGATGTTCCTCCCAGTGGATCTAAATCTTATGCGGCGGCGGCATCTAAGGCAGCTGCTAAGCCGAGTTGTTTAAACCCTAATAGGGTTAATGTCCTTCCTCCTCTTCCTTTGCCATCTCGCCCTCCTACCAAGATCCTCAATGAACCCGCTTGCCTTTTTACTCCTCTAGAGATTGAGGCTGCAGAGAGTCAATTTGAGAACACCATTATCCTTAAATTTTCGGCTAGGAGACCGTCTTTACAGGTTATTAAAGACCATATTTCTCGTTCTTGGAGGCTCACGAGGTCGGCGGTGGTTGGTCTTTTAGACCCGCGACATGTTATGGTCCATCTGGAATCCAACGAGGATTTAATGCGCGCTCTTTCTAAGGAATCTCACATGATTGAAAGTTGTATGTATCGCTCGTTTCGTTGGACCCCTGATTTCGGCTTTAAGCGAGATAACCCTAGGGTGGCGGTTTGGGCTCGGCTTCATCACCTTCCTCTATCTTTCTTTAATGCCTCTTATCTTAATCGGATAGGTAATTCCTTTGGTCAGTTTCTCCACGCGGATGATAAAACTTTGTCCTTGTCTCACCCTATGTATGCACGGATTTGCATTGAGATGGATGTTTCTGCTAAATTACCTGATCGTATTTGGATTGGGATATCTAAAGGTCAAGGCTTTTGGCAGTCTATTGAATTCAAAGGGAACATCGCTTACTGTACTAGTTGTGGTTTGCTTGGACATGTTGAAAGCGATTGTCGAAAGAAAAATCAGTTTTCTCACAAACATAATATGTCTCATCCAGGTCGTGATGAGACTATTCCTCCTACCGAAACTAATCCATCTAATAAATCTGATCAGCCCAAGGAATCTGCTAAGGCGTCTCAAGTACCGAATGTTTCAGATCAGGCTAAGGAGTCTGGTAAGATGCCTCAAGTGCCGAGTGCGTCAGGCCCTTAGCCTCCTAATTGGCAGCCCACTGGGAGACGTGTTGTGACGGCTTCTGTTTCTCATGCAAAAGATTCGAACGGTGTATGCCGTGATACTGAAGTTATCGATATTATTGATAATTCGCCCTCTCACGAGGGGAATAATAATGGTCCAGACAGTGACTTATCCAAGATTCCTACTGTGAATCCCCAAGTTACTAAAAAGGTTCCTACTTCGGTTAAGGAGGATAAACAAATACCTGTGGGTGAACCTGATAATAATGATGTTACAGACCATGGTGAGTGCACTAATGACGGCTTGGAAGGTTTGGACAAAGTTACAACTGATAAGGAGCCTTTTCTTCATAATTCCTTTTTAGTCCTAAATGATATTGAGGACATGGAAACGGATGCTCCTAATCTCAATCTTGTCTCTAATTCTGCCAGCCCACGGGCAAATAAAATGAAAGAGAAGTTCACTCGATCTGCTTCTTTGGATGATCTGCGTGACCATCCTAAATCTGATTCATCTACTGAGAATTTTCGTCAAGAATGTCGCAAAGCAGCAAAAAAGGTTAAGAAGGCTAAAGGTAAGAAATCCTCCTAGGTCAACAAGAGACAGACTAGGGCTGCAGCAAGAGCCCAGGAACACCCCTCTTCCTAAATCTTTTTTATGACGATATTGATATGGAATGCGAGGGGCGTCGGTAATAAAAAAACTATTTCATTCCTTCGGAATATTAATAAATAGCATAAACATTATGTGGTTGTGTTACTTGAACCTAAGATAAAAGGAGATCGCATTGTGGATTTTGCGAAAAAAAAAATTGAATTTTACTCATTATTTGCATGTTAGCCCTATTAATTCCCATATTTGGTTGTTGTGGAATAATAGCGTATCTATTAATTTGTTTCGGGCCTCTAATCAGCAAATCTCTGTGCATTTAACTGTTGAAGATAATCCCACTATCTTGGCAACTTTTGTATATGCTAAATGCACCAGGATAGAACGACAGGATTTATGGGATCAGTAACTGGATATCTCCTGCAGTTGTTCAGTTCCTTGGTTTCTTAGAGGTGATTTTAACACTATCGTTCATTCATCGGAGAAGCTGGGTGGGAATGGGCATGATTTTAATAGCATGTCTGATTTTTCTTCCTTCATGATTCAGGCTGGAGTGGTGGACACTGGTTTTGAGGGGAGCACTTTTACATGGTGTAACGGTCATCATGGTCGAAGTAGAATATGGGAACGTTTGGATAGGGTCTTAATTAATGGTCATTTCAAATCTATGCTCCCTGTCATTTGTGTTCAACACCTTTGTTGCATGTATTCTGATCACTCACCTCTTCTCATTAATCTCCAGCAATTTTCTAAACCAAAGGGCACGTTTTGTTTTCAAAGGATGTGGTTGGAGCACAAAGATTTCATGAGTTTTGTTACATCTCAGTGGAGTAGACCTGTCTTGTCTTTTTCGGGTTCGCATATGTTCATCTTGCACAAGAAACTGATGTTTCTCCGAAAAGAGTTGAAAAATTGGAATTGGACTTTTTTGGGCACGTTCAAAAAAATAAATAAATGTTACTCAGGATAACATTTTACGTCTAGAATTTCAGCTTCAACATGGGTGGGATGATTCTGTGCATGATCAGATTTGTAATCATCGGCTGGAATTAGAGCAGTTATATCGGTGGGAGGAGGATCTTGCGCAGCAAAAATCTCGTGAATCTTGGCTTCGTGATGGCGACCGTAATACTTCCTTTTTTCATGCTTCTCTTAGAGACCAGAAAGCATATAATCGGACCCGTATTAAGTTGGCAGATGGTAATTGGTGTACTGATGATAATAAATTGGGCGATCTTGCTATCTCTTACTTCTCCGATCTGTTTTCGACTTCTGCCCCAGTTATCAATGAAGCTTTGTTTAATGGTATTGAAAGCTGTGTTGGTCATCTGGATAACCAGCGTCTCAAAGCAGTGCCCTCGTCGGAGGAAGTCTGGAACGCTATCTGCAATCTCAATGTCGATAGTGCTCCAGGCCCAGATGGATTTACTGGTCATTTTTTTTCGTGGTTGTTGGTCTGTGGTCAAAAATGATGTAGTAGCTGCGGTGCAAGAGTTCTTCTGTGGTGCTATTCTCCCCAGGGGCGTTTCTGCTACGACTTTAGTTTTAATCCCGAAAGTGGCGACTCCTACCTCTTTTGGAGATTTCCGACCAATAAGTCTCTGCAATTTTACCTGTAAAATTATTTCTAAGATTTTGGCAGTTCGTTTAGCGGAGATTTTACCTCGGATCATGTCTCCTGAACAGTCTGGTTTTGTTAAGGGGAGGGCTATTCAAGAAAATATTGCTTTAGCCCATGAATTGATTGGTCGCATAGACAAAAAGGTTCGGGGAGGTAACGTTGCTTTTAAATTTGATATGTCTAAGGCTTATGATCGCCTAGAATGGTCGTTCCTTCTCCGCTCTCTTCGTGCTTTTGGTTTTAATGATCGAGTATGTGATCTTATGGAACGTTTGCTCAATAATATTTGGTATTCCGTCAAGATTAATGGTACTAGTTTCGGCTTCTTTAACTCTTCTCGTGGGGTTCAGCAGGGTGACCCTTTGTCGCCGCTTCTATTTGTTCTCGCTCAGGAGATCTTTTCGCGTGCAATAAATAGAGGTTTCTTGGAAGGTCGTATGGTTCCGTACAATCATGGTCGAGGTGATATGCTTATTTCACACCTTCTATACACTGATGATATGATTTTGTTTAGTAATGCGGGGAAACGATCTATTGTGAATCTTCGAAGGCTTCTTAATATTTATGAGCAATCATCCGGTCAACTTGTTAATCTTTAGAAAAGCGGGTTCTACACTGCTTCTTGGTTTTCTCATGCTCAAATTCAGCGTATAGCTGATTGGTCGGGCTGCAGTCATCAATCGTTACCCATGAAATATTTGGGTCTCCCTTTGTTCCGGGGTCGTGTTAAGCGCCGATATTTTGAAGATCTGGAATCAAGGGTTTTGAAAAAGATTGAAGGTTGGAAAATGAGGTTGTTATCGTTTGGAGGTAAGATCATCCTTCTTAAGTCGGTGCTATGTAGTATCCCCATTTATGCTCTTGCTGCTATTAAAGTGTCGGTTTCTGTTCTTAATCGCATTGAAAGAGCGATGGCGAATTTTCTTTGGGGAAGTTCGGGAGAGAGTAGAATCCACTGGGTGTCGTGGCATAACATTTGTAGACCAATTTCGGAGGGTGGTCTGGGTCTCCGTTCTCTCACGCATATCAGGGATTCTCTTCAAGCTAAGCTTGCTTGGAGTGTTCTAACCGGCAGCAGTTTATGGGCAAAATTCATCACAGCTAAGTACAAAGTTTCGGATGTCTTTACAGCTCCCATTTTTTCCTCGCATGTCTGGAAATCTGCTCATTCCCAATTATCGACTATTTTGCTGCTTAGTCGTTGGGTATTGGGTCGAGGGGAGGTCCCTTTTTGGAACGACAACTGGTTGGGTCATCGCTTGGAAGGTCCTCTCCCTATGGACATTAAGCTTACGGTGCAACAAGCTTTTAATCATCTTCCCTCCATCTTATTAATTCCTCCTCGGCATCATGAAAGTATTACTCGAATTAAGCTTCAAGTGGACATTCCGCAGACTTGTGTTGATTATCGACTTCGGGTGACTTCGATTCTAAAGCTTATTGAATCATCACAGCGGCGTCGAGCTACTCTTAGTGGGCAAAGAAAATCGCGGCCTTGATTCCTACCAAGATAAGTGCTTTTGGTTGGAAATTAATTTTCGGTGCTCTCCCAGTGGATCTTCACCTTCATTCTCGTAAAGTGCCTATCGTTTCTCGTTGTGTTTGTTGCCAGCTATCTCATGCTAGGGAATCTATTAATCACTTATTTTTACATTCTGAGATTGCTAAAGATTTATGGAGTCGGTTTGCTCACCCATTCAACAAGATGGATAGGTACATTTGTAACACCCCGGATTCTCGCATGTGCATTGTGTGCTTGCCTTCATGCTTTCTTGTTGATTGTGAGCATGTTTACTTAGTCTATATATGATTTAGAATCATTTATAAGTCATTCATGAAGCTCTTAACATGTTTAGAATCATGTTTGCATGCTTGTTTAATCGCCGGTTGAATTGCTTGTTTAGTTCTTCTTCTTTCCTCCTTCGCTTTGGATTGGTGTTGTTTGAGGGTGCTTGTGATGAGCTTTAAACTCATATTTTTGGGGTTTGAAACCCCCTTGATTTGGCTAAGTGTTTGGGGGTCTTTTAGGTTGAGTTTTGAGCCATTTTGGGTCTGTCGGGCTTGCCCTCGCAAGGTGGAATGACCTTGCCCCTGCAAGGTAACCAGAAACTTGGAGGTTGGGCATCCTGAGAGGATGCGGTCGCAAGGGTAGGGGGACCATGCGACCACAAGGTCCCCCGAATCAGGATTCTCTGTTTTGCTGTTTTACGACTTTTGCTCCTAAACCCCTATCCAAAACCTTTTCTAAACCCCACCTAAACCTCCCTAACCCTCCTTACTTATACCCTAACATCTCTAACAAGTTTTAAGAGTGGATTAATAAAGTTTTAGTGATCAATTAAGCTACCAAAATCAGATTTTTATCAACCACAATGTCATGACACTTGTCCCACTCACATTTTGACTATTCTTAAGCCACAAATCAGATGTAGAGACCTCATTTCTCTCCCTCACTCTCCAAAAACGGGATTCCTCTTCTCCAAGACTCTCCCATGGCTTCTTGAAGCTTTCCTCTTGGTCTTCCTTCATTCCTTCTTCCATTGTTCAAGCCACCACCATAGAAGAGTAGAGCTTGAAGAGTAGATCATTTCCAACCGATCAATCTTTCCATTTGCTTTCTTTGGTGTAGAATACATGTAAGTTACATTTCTTCTTCTTTGTTTTAGTTCTCATTGACCCTAAGGAAAACAAAGCTTATGATGATTGAGGTCAATGAGGACACATATATGCTTCCTATGCCTTCTTCTTGTGTTTTGAAAGTATGAACTTGCTAGGAGCATGTATAGGAGGATTTTATGCTTAGTAAAGTTTATAATACTCTTTCATCTTGTCTATTTAAGGTTTTGAACATGTTAGAAACATGTATTACATGTGTTGATGGAAATGGTGCTATATGAGAATGCCCTAGTTTAAGCCTATTTGACAAGTTGTTATGTTATTATGTGTTCTATCCTATAAATTGAACTCTATGATGTATATGAATCACATTACAATGCCTTGATGAATTTATGACCTAGATGAGCTTAGTAATGGCCTAGGTTGAGTTATGAAGCACATAGCTTCAATTACCCGAAATTTGGAATTTTTAGTAAAGACTCAACGGAGTCGACTCTAGGGAAGATTTGAACATGTTAAACTCTAATTTCAATCCCTACGAAGTTTGGACACCGTTTGGTCGGGTTTACTCAAGTCTAAGTTGAGTTTAATTATGTGCATTTGAACCCGTTGTGATTATTTGGTTATGAGTAATTAATTGCCTTAACATGATTTATTGTAGAGATTTATCCCCTACTTGGTCGGTCGAGTTCGCTCTTGTCGAATTTGATCATTATTTGGTCTTGACGAGTAAACATCTACGTGTGCATTGCATAAGTCCAAAGCACTATTTGGTTTGATTTTATGTCGTAGGACGATGCATCGCTTCTCTCAATTGAGAGAGATCGTGCCTCGCTATGGATCGCCGCACTCGGGACCTCACACACCCCTCCATCGTAGGCCGCAATGGGAAGTAGCCCTTTGCCGCATGCAACAATCACGTCAACAAGGCCAACAAGCTTCATTAGCCACGGAGTTCTAAGATATCGACGCGAAGTCACGAGCATCGTAGTCACGATATCAAGTTAACAAACTGCTTTTGCAGGAGCTACTGGCTGGTGACTATATCATATCCTACTTGTATGATTTATTTTACGCACTTATGTGAATAATATGCTAAAATCTATATGAAGAACATGAGCCATAATTGTGATAAATGACATGCTATAACATGAACATGCATTTTTAGTAACTTACTAAGTCTTTCGACTTACCCTATTTGTTTGTTTTGTTTTCCTTAGATCCGAGCCGAGGAGACGGTTCACGCTAGATTCGCCATACCGTGTTTGGTTGCTTGTGAGCTCAAGGTTGCTTTTGGGACTTTTGGTAGTTAATCTTCATTTTGGCAAGGACGTTGGGAAGCAAGTCATTTAGACTTGTCTTGGGATTTTGTTGTTGTAGTAAACTTAGTTACTTAATACTTATAATCTTTGTATGCCGACTTATATGTCGAGCTTGTTTATATGTTAATGGTTCACTACAGTTTCTTCCGGTAAAGCTCTTTTAAATATTATTGTTGTTATTGTCTCCGGCATGTTGTGGCCGTTGAGGTTCTTATAAGCATGTGTTAAAATTGTAAGAGTAGTTGTCAAGTTCCTACTGCATCGCCGATGACTTGTTTATTTTAAGTTATTTTCCGCCAATGTAGCCGAGAAGTTGTTATTTGTATGCGATGTTGCGCCACATGAATTTTATAATCCTACTTGCGCATGCTTGTATTCTTGTCTATTGGACGGTCCGACTCGGGATCTCGCATTGGGTCCGGCCTGGCCACACTTGGAATCCGGCCTGGCCGTCACATGGTATCGTGAGCTATAGGCAAATGTCAGGCCGTCAGATAGGTTCCATGGCCTAGGTGGGTTGGTTATTTGTGTGTTGATTCTAACGCCGAGTGAATTCTTGGGTTCTATGGAGAATCCTAGGGATGCAAGTAATGACCGTGGTAGAGGTTGGCCCAGAGAGGTCTTCGGCCGAGCTCGAGGTCGAGGTACCGCTGCCACGTAATCCGTGGGTCCCATGGCGTGCAGTTACACCGTAGGTTGATGGCTTTTTCCGGGCGTGGGCAGCTGGAGGTCAAGGTAGGGAGCACCACCACCACCTCGGACAGAGGAAGTTGTACCACCACCGAGACCGAGGAATGACACCACTCTTTTTGAGAGATTCCTTAAGCTGAAACATAGTGCATTTCTTGGGGAGCCGAAACCTAGGGAGGCTGAGTTGTGGATGGAAGAAATGATCAAGGTATTATCTATGTTGGGATGTACACGATGAGGAGAGAGTCATGCTAGCGACATTTAAGTTCAAAGGAAAGTTGGGAGATCCAGCAAGTTCCTATTAGCTAATTTTCAAAGGAGTTTAAAATGAGTATGTGCGATGTGGTTCGCAACAAAAGGGAGAAAGAATTTTATGATCGTGGAGTGGTAGCATGATAGAGCGTAGTTTTTCCGCGGTTCACCGAATTGAGCCGTTATTGCACGTGATTTCATTCCTACCAAGCACTGAGGACGATAAGTTTGTTAAGGGGTCGAGAACTGAATTTAGAAAGAAAATTCTAGCACTTAAGCTCACCGACATCGGAGTGCAGCTTGATCGGTGTTATGAGGTGGAGCAGATATTGAGGACCACCGGAGCAAGAATAATTCTAGTAATGCACCATGACTACTCTAAACTAATGAAATAATTTCAAGTAATGTAGGGGATACCAAGGAAACGTGATAAGAGAGGTGGAGGTCAAGGTAAGCCACGCCGGGGAAGTGCAACAATACTAC
>JABEVN020003946.1:0-16285 GCA_013146195.2 Codonopsis lanceolata | reverse complement strand
AAATTTCATTTTATTAATAATGTGAAATTATTATATATTTTAAATTAAATACATATTAAGTGACTCTAGGACTACTCGCACCTTTCCTTAAATATATATTTGTTTCATATATTTTTTAGACAAGCTAATTATTCTTTAAGTTGATGTAGATATTTTTATTTATTTATTTATTCAAAAATCACAAAATATGTAATTTGTAGCAACAAAAAAGTATTACAATTTACGTATTTTATAATTTTAGAAAAATATACATCAATCTTTTAAAAAAATCAATTTGATTTAAAAAAGTTAAATAAGACAATAATTTAGTACTAATAAAAAGGATATTGGTTTCATATAAAGATAAAATTGAACATTTGTTTTCGGCCAGAGATAGTTTTTTTTTTCTCAAACTTTGTTAGGAAATATGTAAGGATTAAATTTTGGTCCACTAGTGGTGGAAAAATAATTCTACACAAGTAGCCTTGGGTGGTGACACGTGACAAACCAAAATCTTTATTTACACATGAACATGATTTTGATTTACCATGTGTCACTTACTCAAGACCTCTTCGTAGAATTGTTTTTCCATAGTGGACCAAAAATTTTACTCAATATGTAATGATAGACTTTGAGAGAGACTATAATTTATAAATTACAAAAACTTATTTAAAAGCAGTTTACGGATCCTAAATCCATATGACGGAATTTCAAAAATGATAAAAAAGAGTCAGTTGAAAGGGGCAACCCATCAAAGAAGACCGCAGGCTACCTATCAAGAAATGAGTCAAAATAAGAGAGAGAAATGAGTTGAATAAGGTCTCGTCTGGTGGAACGTTTTTAAAACGCGGCATTTTCAAAACGTAATTTTTTTCTTGTAAACATATTTGGAAAACTATTTCAAAACGTTATATATATAATTGTTGTAAACACAACACATTTTTAAAATATTGCACATTTTTAAACAGCTGCTTTTAAATACCGTGATTGAAACACTTTTAAAGAGAAAACGTTGCGTTTTGGTCAAAATGCCCTACCAAACAAACACTAAGTGACACATTTAAGATTAAAATTAACATTTTAAAAAGAAAAAAGTGATAATTTTCAATAAAATGTAAAGTGACATTTCTAAAGCCAAAAGTAACACATTTTATGCTAAAAAAATGACACTTTAAATTCTAAAAGTGATACTCTTCATTTATAAACGTGAGGGGTGCCAATTTTTAAAAATTTAGGGGTTATATTGAGATTTATGAAACTTGACCCATTTAACAAGGATAAGTCTATTTTACAAATTAAGATCCGTAAAATCATCTAAGTGAAACCTACTCTTTATAAATAGTAAAGAGAACCGTAAAATACTACTTCATCCGTTTAAAAGGAGTGTCCTCTTGAAAGAAAAATAGGCCCCGAGTGATTTCTATTATGACGTTAGTATATTCATATATGATATTTTACATTCATTTACATTTACAATTAAAATGACCTAAAGTTAATTTTGTTAATTATTACAAAAAATAAATAAAATAAAAAAATATATTTTGCATTCGTGTAATTAAATACCTAAAGTTATTTTTTGTTAATTATTACAAAAATATTATTAAAAAATTAAACATTGATTCTAGATAGAGACATTATGAACATACCATCTCCTCCATTAAATGGTCGGCTCGACCAAAGAGAAGAGCTTTGTAGTTAGAAGTTTTGCTACCAGTATATTGGATTTTAATTCTCTATCTCACCCTTGTCACACCCTTGTCGCATTGAATTTTAGTTTTATACGTGTTGTTGTTATTTTATTTGTTTTACTCGCTTTTTACAAAAACACGTGTAAAATTAAGATTTAATAAAATAAAAAAAATGTGTCAGCACCAATTTGAAGTAGTTTCAACACTATCTACTATTCCAACTTCAACCCTTTACACTAAAACTTACGCCAAAAAGAATATTTCTTAGTATATTCTATTTTGATTTTCTACTAACATTTGAAATTGTAATTATTAAGATTACATAATTAATAATTTATTATATTTAATAATTTTATTTTTATAATATTATTTATATAATTAATAATATTTAAAAATTAATAATTTAAGTTGTATGTTATTTTTATTTTCAACGTGTATGTCATTGTTAAATTTAAATATGAGATTGTGCTATCCAAATATTTAGTATAATTATTTTTTATTGATAATAAATACAAAATAATTTACATAATAGACCAATTTATTATAATTTATTGAATTTATAGTGTTTAATGCTTTAAAATAAATTACATTATTAATATTTTTTACATGGCTACTATTAGTTATTAATCAATTAAAGTATTTTTAAATTTATAATATAAATTATCAATAATTTTTTTATATTTAAAAATCAATATTTTATTTTTAAAATAAGTGGGTCCCATCAATCTGGATTAGATGGATAGCGTTGCCCCAAATTTGGGTACAAGATAGGGTGTCCAATTGAAGTAGTTTGGTGTGGGCTTTGCCCCAATTTGATGTCTTGGGGGCTCGGTTAGAGACGGCCTAAACATACCATCTTCCTCCATTAAATGGTCAGCCCACCTAAAAAAGAACAGCTTTGACGTATGAAGTGATCGCTCTAATTAAGTAATTAGTAAGAACTTTAGGACTTGTTTTGTAGTCGAACAAGGATAAATAGTATTATTAATCCAAGTATTATTAGTGCCCTCGCTATTAATTCTTACTTGTATATCGGGGGTAGTTTTAAGATTACGGGCTTGTTTGGTAGTCAGATAAGGATAAGCAGTATTATTACTCCCAGTACTATTAGTGTCCTCGCTATTAATCTTCACTTGTATATCCGGGGTAATTTTGAGATTACAAATGTTAATCCCAATTTTTTTTAGTGAGGGCGCTAATAATACCACCCTCCTCCTTGGTATTAATAGTGAGACAATAATGACTTAATCCGGATAACTCGTGTTATTAGTCCCGATCATCTATTGCGTACCAAACATCAAGCAACTCGGCTTATTAATCCTATCTTCCTTTAACCCTGGCTACCAAACGGCACCTACAAATGTTAATCCCAATTTTTTTTTTTTTTTTGAGGCGTTAATAATATCACCCTCCCCTTTGGTATTAATGGTGAGGGGATAATAACTTTATCCGGATAACTAGTGCTATTAGTCCTGACCATCTATTGCGTACCAAACATCAGACAACTCTGCATATTAATCATATCTGGCCTTAATCCTGGCTACCAAACGGCACCTTAGTCTTTTGTACTTCATCAATAACATTTATGTTGATTCGTTGAATGCCTACTTTATTTTAGATAGTTTCAAAAAAAATCTATTTTTTTAAGAATTATTTTATAAAGTACTCCTCTGTTCCCAAATTATTGATCCGTTTTTTTTCCGTCCATTTTAAAATAATTATTTTGTTTAAAACTTTTTTTATGATAATATTTTTATCACTTTACCTTAACTTTTTCATCATACATTAATTATGGGGTCACATACACATAAATTTTAAAGTAAAATACACAACAAACTAATATTAATAATCGAATCAAATGTGTTTTTTTAAACCGTGCGTCAAGTCCATCATGACGATAATTTGGGGATGGAGGGAGTTGCTGATCAACGCGGGCATGTTGGGCCGCTTTAAAAGGGATCAGGGTGCGGGAAATAATGCCAATAAGGCAATAACGACCAAGGAAGACACCCAAGAGGAAGAGGCGACCTGTGCCCCTCGATTCGAGGGTGATAAATATGATTCAGAAGAGCTTTCATCCAAAGACACGGCTCGAAGCACATTTATTCCTTGTCTAAGGCTGTCAACACACCAGCGATACAGTAGGCAGGAGAGTAGAGCATCTGTTTTACCCATAGCGAGTTGGCAAGTACTCATTTGGCATTCGAGCAACCGCTGGTTATTTCCTGCTTGGTGAACGACTGGCAAGTTCACAGGGTGCTGCTCGACACTGGGTCATGTAGAGACATCATGTACTACTCTTGCTTCAAGGACTGAATCGCGACGCCAAAGCTCAAGCCTTATCTGGGGAAAGCTTTAAGGGTTCACCAATCACCAAGTGAAGCGTTAATGGTACCATCGAGCTGGAGGTATTCATGGGTGACGGGGCACAACCCCGGATAGAGATGATCACATTCCTGGTGATCGATCTGAAATCGCAGATAACCGCATTCCTCGGTGCTCCAAAGAATGGCCAAGTTCCAGATGGTCACTTTAATTCCCCACCAGAAGGCTAAGTTTTACACTGAGAATGGAGTGGACATCCTCAACAGCAAGCCTTGGGCAATGTGGGAGTATGTTCGGGAATCCCAGCGGAAGAAACAGAAACTGATCGTGGACATTCCCGACCAGACTGTAGCGGCTCTGAAACTGATCGTGGACCTTCCCGATCAAGCTGTAGTGGCTCCTGAAAAAGAGGTTCCTATAGACACCCTAATTTCGTACATCTGGTATGTAACTCTGGCATGTGATATCGATAACTATTTAAACTTAACAAATGTCAAGTTACAGGAGTTAAAAATGCGAAAGGCAAAGCAGGATGCGCGAAACAGTAAAATGCGAGGGATAAAAGTGCAAAATTTGAAAGGAGAATAGTGCCTTGGCGCTGCCATAAGGGGGCCTTGGCGCGGCACCCAAGGGACATTATGGCCGCGCCTAAGGTGCTACAGGAGGCCTCCCAGTTAACGCATTGTGCAACTCCCGCGGTGTACAAGAAATTTGAGCACGTAGAGAAGATTTTTAATCCCCGATGAGTCCCCTTTCCAGGCTATAAATACAGAGCTTGGGGCTCACTTTTAGAAGCCCGGAAGAAACCAAGAGAGAAAACGCCGATAAAATTTCTCTGCGTTGTCTTAACGCTGAGAAAATTGAGAGTGAAGTGAGATAGGGAGTGATCCTTCTATAAAGCCTCTAAACCCTGCCAAAACTCCGCCAAACCAAAAACCAACCGGTTAAAGTGATCCCTAGCCCTTTAGTTAGGTATCCACCTTATTTCCATGACCCAAAAACCATAAAGCCGTTACTCGCCCGAGTAAATAGGCTAAAACCACCAAAAGTAAGACGTTACTCGCCCAAATAAATAGGTCAAAACCACCAAAATAAGTCAGCATTCTACCCGAGTAAGCAAGCCAAAACCACCGAAAATAAGCCATTACTCGCCTAAACCACAACAAGAAGAGCACAAAAAGTCTTCCTCTCGGGAAGGACAGAGCGAGCACCCTCCGCTCTAAAAGGTAATAGCCTTTAAGGACATTATTTTTATAAAAGTTATTCTTTAAATCTGGCCCAATGTAAAAAATATGAGCCGTTGTGCTGCCCGGATTTAGTTAGGAAATACTATGTAAAAGAGCCGTTATAATTGCCAAATATTTTTAAATATATCTATAATTATTGTAAGGAGACAGCTGCAAGTCCGTAAATAATGTAGCCGCAGATGTATTTGCTTTTATTTTCTGTCTTTAAATGCTTTGTTTATTTGCTAAATAAATATAACAAAAAGCATACTTTAGCCAAAAACCGCTTTTGGGACCGAAAGGGTGAGTTGGGTGCATAGCACCTTCCCAACTCGTAACTTAGCCTTCGAACCCGTTTTGCAATCTCTGGTTTTTCTTTTCTTTTGGTTTTGCTTTATTTTTGCCTTAAAATTAAGATGGCGACTCTATAAAACATTTTGGATCCAGTGAGGCGTCGCAACACTCATTTCTTGCACTTTTCCGTTTTCCCTAAAAAATGGAGAATGAGAATGAAAGAGTGATGCATTCCTATATCCTAGTATCCCTAAACAAGAGATAACTTGATGCAGGAAACACAAAGCACCCATAGTGATCCGAAATAAGCCATATGACTATTTTCATAAAATCCATAGTGGGGCCTCACAACATCTTTCTTTACACTTTTATGTTTTTCCCTAAAAAAGGAAGAATGAGAATGAAAGGGTGATACATTCCTATATCCTGGTATCCCCTAAACAAGGGATAATTTGATGTAGGAAACCCAAAACTCCTATATATATATATGTCATATATATGTTTGCAATAAAATTCGGGGACACAAGGGGTTTTATTTTAATATTGCTTCATTTTCGGCTCAGATTATTATTTTATTCTCATTTATTATTTTCATTATTCTCGCAAAATATGTATATATTTGCATTCATTCTGCCATTTTATTTTGGGGATATATGACAAATTTTGTAATTAATAGAAATAGATAGATTCCCCGTTTTTCTTTCTATTTCTTAATGTGATGTGGTTACTTGCTCGCGCTCAAACTAAAAAGCCGAGAAAATCCGCAGAATAAAGAAGACATGTCATATCTGTTTTTATATTCTGTTTATATATCTAAAAAAAAGAGATTTTATTGCTTTTTAGAGGCTGCACACACGGGCACGCATATAGGTATATTTCGATCTGCTACCCTACACCATGACTGGCCTACCCCCTGCATAAGCTAACGTTAGAATGCATATAGATTCTCAGGACATTTCAATGACCGACCAGTTTTTGCATTTTTGAATCGTGGGTCAGCCCCTGCAAAAAAAACTATATATGAAAGAGCAAGGAAAAAATAAATGAATGCATAAAATAAAAGTATGCAAATAAAAAAAATGAAAAAATAAATAAATTGCGCAAGAAAAAAAATATATAAATACACAGGGGCTGATTTATTATTCTCTGATGCTCGACCTAGACCATTTTGAATGGTGGATCCTGGAAAGAGTATAGGCCCTTCGCCTGGGATCAGTCCGATCTTGGGGAGTCGAAATGCAGGTGGAATACGTTGGTCCTATACTCTGGAGAAAGAATCCACTGTTCTAGGAAAAGTCCTGAGACCGTCAAAATAAAGCAGGTGCTTATCCGGTCAATTGAAGGGAAAATGAATGAATAAATAAAAAATACTAATAAAGGCACGCTGTACTCCAAGCCCAGAAAGCCTTCAGCCAGCCTTCTGATATCTCCAAACCCATTTTCCTCAGAAACCTGGCCCGAATTTGGAAAGGCAGAGATAGTACTGGCTGGTTGATACGGGAAATAAGTGCAGAAATTAGATCAGACAAGGGCAGAATCAGTTCAGAGGGTACAAATATGGACAGAATGGCAGCCAAAAAGAAACAAGTAATGACGGAAGCCAGCAACAACTGGAACAGCTGGGAACCAGAAAAAGAAACTCCTGAGTATGCACCTCCTCCTGGACTCGAGGCTTGGCTAAAAAGGGAACTGGATGCTCACCCGGAAAGAATAACAAATCAGGTAGTAAATGATCTCCTAGCAGGTTTCTCATAAACTCTTGCTGCTTTCTCCCAAAAGATCAAAAATCCCAAAATACGTTCCTAACACTTCTCGCCTCCCTGAAGTAAATTGTCCTGATACCTCAGAAAATATCCTTTTCCAACCTTCTGGGAAGCCACCAAGTGCCAGCCATCAGTCAAATAATGACCTCCTTGCCCAAAGTAATATGATTTCAAGTGCCCATAATCCTAATCTATATCCTCCAGAAATCAACTCCAATCTCCCTCACCTGAATGCCTGTTATTACAACCAAAAGAATTATCTCCCTCTTGATCCCGCAAATACCTATCCTCAGCAAACGACCCCAGGGATTCCAAAAGAAATTATTTGTATACCAGAAACAGAATCCCTATTGGGCCAAGGTCCAGGCAACCCAATTCCAGTGCAATATTATCCAAGGGAGAAAACCCCACCCAGTTGCTTGACCAAATCCCAATCTGGCAATTTGCCTAAACCAAGAGGCCGAAAAGAGGTAATTTCGAGGCATTATGATGACCTGCCTGCCCCAAGATCTGAAATACTCCAAACACTGTGGGCCCATGGGATACTGAAACCCATCGATAATTACCAACCACCCAAACCGTTACCCGTTACCTGGAATCATGCCTAGTATTGTGAGTACCATCGTTGCAGTGGTCATCTTACCGACAAGTGCTATACACTCAGAAGTGCAATACATGTTCTCATTGATAACAAGGTAATTACGATGGCAGGCACAAGAATTTTTGAAACAGATCAAGCCAAGGAGGTCTAAATGGACAAGTTAATCTAATTAGCCAAAGAAAAGGTGTTATAAGTATACTTATCAATAAAATGAGTTTCTAATAAATGTATGAAGGAGACAGCTTCCTGGGTATGATATATGGAGACACTTATTATGAAGAGCTCCCTGCTAAGTTTGAACTTATTCCTGATAAGCCTCTACAGAACTGGTATACCACGACCGGCCCACTATTGACGCTCGCAGATCTGGTGGACCGCTTTGGATATACTATCCCTATTTCTAACCCTAGCTTTACGGATTGGTCATCTACCGCTCCCTAAAGTTGATGATCTCAAACCCCAGGTCCTCAATAATGTAATAAACCCTGTACAGTTTGCTTTTAATGATAATCTGAATGTCTTTGCTTATTCCTTAGTTGCACCTACATTAAAAGACGCATGAAATAATAATAATAATAATGAGTCATTTGATGAATTGGACCCAAAAGATAAAAATTATTTGCTTGAGCTTGTAAAGTTAGTTGAGCACCAGGAACAACATCATTCATCAGCAGCAGCTGAAGACTTGTCCATCATCAATCTGGGGCTGGACAATGAAATAAAAGAAATCAAAATCGGCAGCTACCTGCAAGACTCTGAAAGGGTAGCACTCATTGATCTCCTCAAAGGGTTCGTAGATATCTTCGCATGGTCCTATGAAGATATGCCGGGGCTAGACCCAACCATAGTCGAACACCGGATCCCCATATATCCGGATGCTCGGCCAATTAAGCAAAAGCTCCGCCGCATTAAGCCGGAATGGTCACTACAAGTTAAAGAAGAAATTATGAAGCAGCTGCACGTCAATTTCATTCTGGTAGTTGAATACCCGATCTGGCTGTCCAACATAGTGACCGTTCCCAAGCCCAACGGGAAGGTCCAGATCTGTGTAGACTTCCGCGACCTCAACAAGGCGTCGCCCAAAGATGACTTCCCTCTACCTAATATTGATATTGTGGTAGACGCCGTTGCTGCTCACAAAGTCGGATCTTTCATCGACGGCATGCTGAGCTAAAATCAAATCAAAATGGCAGAAGAGGACCAAGAGAAGACCTCATTTACTACCCCTTGGGGGACCTACTGCTACAATGTCATGCTATTTGGACTAAAAAATGATGTGGCTACTTATCAAAGGGCTCCCACCACCCTCTTCCACGACATGATCCATAAAGAAATGGAAGTCTATGTTGGCGATATAATCGTGCATTCCAGCGACGCCAACGGTGCCCATATCAAAGACCTTCGAAAATTCTTCGAAAGGTTAAGGAAGCACCAAATGAAGCTTAACCCCGCCAAATGCATATTTGGGGTTACCAAAGGCAAGGTCCTGGGATTCTTAGTGACCGAGCAGGGCATCGAGATCGAGCCAGCAAAGATTAAAGCTATCCTAGAGATGTTACAGCCAAAAACTCCAACTGAGATCAAAGGCTTCCTAGGCCGATTGCAGTATATCAGCCGCTTCATCCGGCAGCTAACAACCACATGTGAGCCCCTCTTCAAACTCCTAAAAAAGAATACTGACCATGTCTGGGAGGAGAAGTGACAGCTAGCCTTCGAAAAAATAAAAGCCTATCTTACCAATCCCCTTGTGCTAGCTCCACCTCATACACATAAACTTCTCCTCATATATTTAATCGTCACAGACACGTCAGTAGGGGCTATGCTCGCCCAAGAAAAAGAAGATTCCTGCATTGAAAATGCCATATACTTCATAAGTAAGAAGCTGCAAGGAAGCGAGCTAAACTATTCAGCGCTAGAGAAAAGTTACACCGGCCTAGTATGGGCCACGCAAAGGCTCAAGACCTATCTGTAAAGACGGTCCATCAAGCTCATCTCCAGAATGGACCCTCTAAAGTACATCTTCGGCAAGCCATCACTGTCCAGCCGACTGGCTAAATGGTCTTTTCTTCTCAACGAGTTTGACATAACTTATGTCACACTCAAATCTATCAAAGGGAGCGTGATTGCAGACCACTTAGCCGATCTACCTTTAAAAGCCGAAGATGCGACCGAGCCTGACTTCCCAGACGAAGTTGTCTGAGAAATCACTGATCATGACACCAGCTGGCAGATGTTCTTTGACGGAGCCGCGAATAAAAGAGGCTTTGGCATAGGAATCTTGATAATCGACCTAGCCGATTCTCATACTCCGCTGGCCATAAGGTTGGAGTTCGAATTTTCAAATAACACGGCGGAATATGAAGCCTGTATTGCTGGCCTAGAAGAAGCTCTCCAAAGGGGAGCCAAAGATCTCGAAGTGTATGGAGACTCTGCCCTAATTATAAATCAAGTCGAAGGGAGATGGAAAACCCAAGATCCCCGGCTGCAGCTCTATCATGCCAAACTAACATCACTTGTCGCCCAATTTGACTCTATCTCGTTCCACTATCTGCCACGAGATATGAATCAATTTGCCGATGCCCTAGCCACTCTGGCATCGCTAGTCCAAATTCGGGCAGAAACTAATGTTCAACCATTCGTAGTCGGGAAGAAGGTCACTCCGGCATACTGCTTCAAAATTAATGCAGCCCCTGACGCAGATAACGAGCCCTGGTACACTGATATCCTAAATCTGCTTCAGAAAGGAATCTATCCTCTCGGCCTAGACAAAAAAGGGAAAGTCTCCCTGCGAAGGTGGGCCTCACAATTTGTACTCAGTGGTGGCAGCCTGTATAAGAGGCACTATCAAGGCCTTAACCTATTATGCGTCGATCAGGCCAAAACTAAGCAAATCATGGACCAACTGCATGGTGGTACCTGCGAGCCCCACATGAATGGCCATATGCTGTCCAAGAAAATTATCCGACAGGGGTACTATTGGAGTACGTTTGAAACCGATTGTATTCGGTGGGTGCGACATTGCGACAAGTGCCAAAGCTTTGCCAATCTGCAGCATGTGCCTCCGCACGTCCTATATAACTCCACAGCCCCTGGCCCTTCTCAACATGGGGAATCGACGTCATAGGCCAAATTCACCCGAAGGGATCCAATGGTCACGAATAATTGAATATGTCCTAGTAGCCGTCGATTATTTCACGAAGTGGGTGGAAGCCTCTTCCTTAGAGCTGTCAAAACGGGCCTGCGGGGCGGGTTTGCCCAAGGGCCTGAAAAGCCCACTTCAAAATGGGCCGGGGCGGGAAAGCCCGCAAACATAACGGTCCTAGTATTCCTTGGCCCAACCCGCCCCGCGTAGGGCCGCGGGCAAAACGGGCAAAGCCCGCAAAAAATGGCCCCCATCACGTGAACTTGAAGTGGATCCTTTGTTGCCTTGATTATGAGAGAGGCCTTCCCCTTTGGCCCAAACTTCCTCACTTCTACAGGCCCAAATGGCCGACCCATCCTATTATAATCATTAATCAGCACGAAAAGTCGTGTCCTTTCCTTTGAAAATTTTAAATTTTGAATCTGTGAGTTTAAATTTCCGAAACAGACCGTGAGCCTAGCTGCCCACTTTCCCTGACCTGCAACTCTGTAAGGCTGCAACACCAACACGTCTGTTTTGACCTTCTAACCATTTTCGACCTTGTCTCTTTAACAAGCTCTTATCCCGCGCGTACATACCCTTCTCATCTTCTCCATTTCCCTATACCTATCGTCCTTCCCAAAACCGCCACCACCACCAGATAAACTAACCCAAGGGTAGCCTAATGTCGTCGTCTCCGCCCAAATTGGGACAGCGTAAATTCGACTTCCCACCCCAATTTTAACACACGCCGCAGCATCGTTATAAAAGATCTAATTCATAGTTCTACTCAGAAAGTAAATCTACAATACCATATCTCATATATACGCCAACAAGAGAGAAAATAGGAAGTGAAAGCGTGAGAGAGAGAGAGATGGCGAGAGCGAGAGAGAGAGAGAGATCGAGGTTGTGCGACTCAGTCTGCGAGAGGCGTAGGTGAGAGCGAGCGAGAGAGAAACGAACCGCAGGACGGTAGACGAACCGGACTACCAGAGTGGGTGAGACCTCGAGACGCCGGAGCCGCAAAGGCGCCGACGGCATAACTGATGTTCACTGCTTCTGTTTGGCGGAGCCTTGGAGGGATGATGACTGAGAGTCTGAGATGAAGAGTGAAGAAGACGTTGAGAACAGAACAATGAGAACGACTGAACGAGGATATAGTTTATTAGTTTTTATTTTTAGGTTTTGTATTATATTTTAGGGGCTGGGCTCCACTTCATTAATTAATTTGGGCTTGTAATAACTAATAACTAATAATTAACCAAGTGTTAAGTGACTACTGACTAGTGAGTCCATATTGTGCGGGCAGCCCGCCCCCCGCTCCACAAAGCCCGCAGCCCGCACGGGCAAAGCCCGAAAAGCCCATTTTTCAAACGGGTATCTAATACATCAACCCAACCCGCCCCTAATGGATGGCGGGGCGGGCATGCCCGCGAGCTTTTGCCCTATTTGTCAGCTCTATTGTTGGTCCCAAAATGGCTCAATCTAGGCTAGAAGGGGGGGGGGTTGAATAGCCTAGTTATGTTTTATAAAAACTTTTCTTAAACACTTCTTAATGATTTCTTGGAAGGTTTGAATAGAAATGTTAAGGCAGCGGAAACTAAGCAAAGTCTGAACTATCAAGATTGCTGTGTAAGTAGTGCAGATTCTGAAACAGTTAAGCACAAGCAGCTTAATAAGAGTAATAAGAACAGTTCGAACAGCACACAGGAATTTGAAGTGGTTCGTACTGTGAATAGTACTACATCCACTACCAAAGTGGTTAGCTTTGGATTTTAAAAGTGCACTTGTTTATCCACTAGGTTTATGATTTAGATCTCTAATGGATCGTGTACAAAATGAGTTTTTAACCAAGTGTATAAAGGTGAGAGAAACAATCAATGATTAATTGTTCTCTTCACGTGCAGAATTAAAGAACAGTTTAAAGACAAACTAAATGAAGCTGAAAACGAATTTAAGATGGCAGATCTGCAGCTTCAGAAAGTTTGGTGAAGTGTTAGTCCTTGTCCTTTGATCTCTTGAATGCTTGAGTGTTGAAGATGAAGCTTGAGAGTTTAATGCGCAAGAGTTGTTCTTCAGATCTTCAAGACTTGAATAAATACCAGGAAGAAATCTTTGGACCGTTGGACTGAGACAGGGTGAACTGTGTCTAACGTTCTTTTGCATTGAATGCAATTCGGCGCTTTGGGAGATGTAACAGCCACAGTCATCAGAGATGCAGTGTGCAGAGAGGACATTCCCAATTTGAGTAAAGTTTCAGATTGCAGGCTCTGCAGCTTGGAAAGTCTTCTTAGCCAAAACGGGTAATGTCTTCAGTCTTCAGTTTTCAGGAAACAGTCTGGACAGTTGTCAGCATGCAGAGTTGACTTCTTGAAAGTGAAATCTGATGAAGACATAATGACTAGATATTTTCGAAAATATCTAAATAGGTGTACACGTGTCATATTTTGTGATTTGGCCAAATTTGATTTTCCGGTCTTTGACGAGACTTCAAAGTCTGGGGTCCTTAAGGCTGTAGAAGCTTTGCAAAACCGCGCCTAGACTAACACTTAAACAAATTCTAAATACACATTGATTCTAAGACAGCTTGCCACACTAATCGATGCCAGACCTTTTAGCCACACGTACTAGAATCGAGAGGATGACTCAACCAAATCTAGAAATAGGAATCAACAATCTCCTCCTATTTGGTTGATGTCATCATCTCAAATTACTACTGCAGCGTACTTTGAATCATGCCTTGAGATAATAACATGTCTTAAAGATTTTTATTAAGAGCGACATGCCTCTCAGAAGCAGAAGCCTTAGTAGAGAGATAGCTATACTAAGTACTTACAAGAGGAAAGCATTAAAACAAGTACTAAGTAGAGCAGGGGTTTAAATCTATGAGATAAGCACTCATGCAACATGTAAAGATTTAAACACGAGTTTAAATAGAGCGCATAATATCAAGATAAAGCAATTTAAACTTGAAAGAAACTAAGTCATCGTGATTAAACAAAATTGTTTAAACAGCAATGGTTTTAGCAAAACAACATAGTTTAAAAAGAGATCTGAGAACTAAATACCATCGTCGATTCGAATAGATTGGGTGAGAATGTCTTCGTTCTAAGTAGTCTCAACCCGGACTCGATTACGTCATTCGAGCGTTCTCGAGTCGGTTCGTTCTCTTCAATCGGGGCTTGATTCAAAAGTGAGTAGCTCTCCTCCTCACGATGGCACCAACCCTACGCTGTTGTTCAAGAAGCAGCAACGGCCCTGCATCGCCTGCTCGACTCAGGCGAAGATCGGTGAAATCGGCAACCTCCCGTCGGCGAATAATCGCTCGTGCCATGCCGGTCTTGAGCTCGTCGAAGAGGGCACGAATCTTGTCTGGCGAGAGTGCGTCATGCCTATCAGGCAACTTGATCTTGAACCGAGAAACAGGTGAGTAGTGAAAGCTTGAGTGCGGTGTCGTTCACCGGTTGATCAACAATCTTGCCTATGTCAAAGATGGTGGCATGAGTAGCGTTGAGGCCTAAAAGGCCGAGCACGTCGATCTATTTGGGCCATAGAGCCGTCTTTGTTGGTGGCCAATTTGGTCATTGTTGCTCGAAGAAGATCGAGAAGGAGCGAGGATCGATGAGTTATTTGGAAGGGAGAAAGGGTTGAGGTTCTGGAGATATGGGTCGAGAAGGGTTAGGGCTTGAGGGTGAGAAGAAGAAGAAGCGAAGGGTGATGGCCGAGAGGTTGTAGGTGGAGGAGAAGAGGGTTTGGAATCAACTTCAATGTCGGTGGCTAGGCTGCTGCAGAGGAGAAACAAGCGAGAAGAGGAAGAGGATGCTCTAAAGATAGGAGGAAAAGGATAGTCGGGTAGAAGAATGAAGTTAGGAGGAGGGGAGAAGGATAGAAGGTCGGAAATAGAGAAATCAAATAGAAAGGAATGGGTGGCGAGAAGAGATGGAAGGGAAGAGAATGCAGTAAAGATCGAGAAGAGATGGAGATAGGAGTGATGCGAGAGATAGGAGGGAAGATTTACGGTAGAAAGGCGGTTTGGTAGAGAGGGTAGATATATGAGGGGCAAGAGGAGAGAAGTGTTCGGCGTAGAGAAGGAAGGAGAGGTAGAGGGAGAAGAGTGTGTGAGAGGCGTACTATGGCTAGGGAGGATTACGGATGAATGGAGGAGATGGGTTCGGAGAAGATGGCGGAGAAGGGATAGTGTCGATGGGTTGAGAGGGTGGAGAAGATGGTGTTGGAGCCACAGGACCTTGAAGTCTGCGTTTCTTCTCTTTGGAGGCGAGGGAAGAAGGCTCCTCCTCAACAGCGGGGTTGAAGAGGAAGTAGGGAAGGAGGGGTAGCGGCGAGCTCCTCTCCAACGAGTGTTGAAGAAGAAAGGGAAGGAAGAAGAAGGAGGTGAGGAAGGAGGAATGAAGGGAATAAAGGGTTCGAGAGGCTGGAAGCGTTTTGACTTACGCTTGCGAGAGGCGGAGAGGCGAGGTCGGTTCGGCCATCTCAGAGCACGAGGTAGAGCAGATGGGCGGCGATCTTCTTTCTTTTGGCTTGGAATGGCGAGGTCGGCGGTGGCGGCACAGAGAAGTGGCTTTCCTTTCTTTGGGGCAGCTCCTCCTCAGCGAGAGATCTTCTTCTTTTTGTGAGTTGTGGAGGGAGCGGGTTCAGCGGTTTGCTAGAGCATCGCCAGCGGCTTCCTTGGAGAGCTTCTTGCTCAGTTGCAGCCATGAAGGCATCACGGTTGTCTCGGGATTGATCCGATAACTTTAAGTGGAGGGGGTTGAGGCATGACGATGACGGAGGAGGAGACCTTCTTGAACTCTCTTCTCGTTCTTCGGCTTGAGGGTGTTAATGATGAAGGTCTTTGGTAAAGCTGGATGGATTTACGAACTTTCTTCTTCTCAAAGGCAAAGATGCGGGTATGAAATTGCGTGTTTGACCGAAGAAGAGTGTTGAGAAGGCAGAGCAAATGGACACAGCGAGATTTCTTGGCGGCATCAATAGCATCACAAATCATCTCAAATAAGATCATTGCAGGTTAGTCGAAGGTTGGGATAACCCGATGCGTGTATTCAACGTGCGAGAATCATGATGTCATGGGTGCCATTCTTGAAGATCATACTTTTGTCGAAGAGATGGTGAGGAAGTAGACATCTTAATAGGGTCCTCTTCATCTTAGCGTTAGCCTCTCCTTGGAGTGTTTTCTCCACGCATATAAGATAGCGGCGGCCTTTTCATCATCTGTCGAGTAAGGCCATCAAACTCACGCCAATAATCTTGGCGATCACTGATCTTGATGA
>JABEVN020003945.1:0-16287 GCA_013146195.2 Codonopsis lanceolata | reverse complement strand
AAGATTAGAATGAGGCCGGGAAGAAGCAGTAAGAAACGTAAATTGTAAAAAAACTAGACAACCGTCGTTCTCATAACCGGCTCAGCTTGCCTCCAGGACCCAAATACTGTTGCACTCAACGCACTCATGCTTAAACATCCGGCCATGGGGCCGTCTCAAGAAGGGGAAGGATTCTGCACATGGATCGCAGTGCTCCACCTCTAGAACCTACCGCATCACCCCGCCAAGCAAAGATAGCTGGGTTAACAAACCAGCCTCTTTCCAAATAAGAAGAAATCCGGGGTCGACGCGCCTCTCGTTTTCTTTCTATCACGCCCACTGGGTCTTCAACACCTACCGTAAGCGTCTCTCCCGAGCTAAATTCTTGCTTGGAGGCCTTGGGGATCTTCATTTCGCCGGTGGAAATGGGCATAAACGGCCACCAACCCAGGGATTCAATGAACAAGACTTTCCATCCCAAGAATCCACCTTCCCGGGGGCATCTGACAACAACTTCAAAAAATTGGAGTTCGCCCTCACTCCTATCCTCCCTCCCGTGCTCGGGGCGAAGATAAACAGTTTGCGCAACAAAAACATATCTGGCTCAAATCCTAACAACCGGCTCGCCACCGTGAAAGCGGTGATAGCGCGGATTCAAGATCGTCGCAGACGCCTTTAGTCTCGAAAAGGAAATCTACTAGGAAGGGCTCTAGCGGGAGACGTAGCCCGACACGGAAGAAATCAGCGAAAAAGAGGAGTTCATCTCCTTGTTCACGAGAGAGAGCTACTCGAGCAGGAGCGTCCATCTTGCTCGCTCGATAATAAGCATTGTCAACACCGAGGGAAGTAAGCCAGGCCGTCACTTTATCCGCCGTGTCTAGAGTGGCCCAATGAGCAGCATAACGGCCTTCGTCGGCATTCACATACCAATCGGGCTCCTCCTCCTCCTCTTCTTCAATTACTTCCTCAACAGGAACCGCTACTTGAGGGCCACCCCTCCGGGTTAAGAAGCGAGCAATAGGAACTCTATCTTGGCCGACTGTTTCTTCTCCAGGGACCATTTCCACCTGGGAGCGGCCAGTCTTCTTAAATCGCCGAGCAAGCGGCAGGTCATCTGCCTCATCGGCCTCAGATGCTTCTCCAGCTAAATCTATTGCCTCCGTTATTATTCGCCCTGTTGTACCAGACCTCGCCTCACTGGCTGATCGTGGCCTTGCGACAAATGGCCACCGGCCACGCTTTCGCTGAATCCTCCTCGCTGGAAGAGTCGAATATGTCAACCACAGGGTCCACGACACGCCTTCGAAGTGTCGGCCCGGCCACAGATCTAATCCCCTCATCACACTCAACACTGATCGAGGGAGACTTTTCGCTGCTAAGCGAATCGTTCCTCCCGCCATAGCTGAAGGCCTCGCGGTCATTATCAGACATGTCGGACATCTACAAAGAGATCGAGGAAGATTGCCATTAGAATTCTGCCCGGACAACTAATGAAGGAAAAAGTAAGGAAACCCTAAGTCTATGTCAACCCCAAAGGGGCCACGCCCGTCTAGCGAGCGAGACCACGGGATCTATTCCTCGATCTCTACCTAAGGGCGATCTTACCTATCTTAAACCCTAATGAAATCACAAAAGAAGGAAAGAAAGAAAACCAGAAAGACCAGAATACACAAATGAAAGGGGGCGAGAGCTTACTGTTGTTTTCTGGAGCGGCAGGCCTTCAAATAATCGAAGCTGACGTGAATACTGCAAGCACTGACCTGGGAATGGATACCAGAAGCAGGGAAGAGGCTCCGCCTAAGAAAGGCACGGCAACAATGGAGAAGAAAGTTCTGCAGGAAATTCTCTCTCTAGCAAATTGCAAATCTTCAAAGGCGGTAAAAGGGGAAGAAGGAGTCGAATGCGCCTTTTATAGGCGGGGCAGCGAACGGTTTTGGGGGGAAACTAGCACGGGGCCCGAAGCGGCGCTCGGTTTAGGCGGCCCATCATGACAGGGCATTAAATGCAACCCTTCGTGTTACGTGCCCCGCCCAATCTCTCCACTTCGGGCGGCTCACGCTTTCAAACCACGCTACCGACGCACCTCTAGCAAGAGACTTCTTGATACGCCTCAACTTTCCTCGACGAATTCTTGGCCTTCTTGAAAATTCACAAGTGTTAAAGCCCTGCGAACATTAAAGAAGAATACGCCCCCGCCTCCGAGCATAAATACGCCAGAAGCTGGGGCCATCGATATACCCGCCCAAACCGGTCACGAGCAAGGCACGAGTTAGCACCACGCGCGATCACGAGCACCATATCCTCGGGGCCCACCAACGAGCAATATGAGAGAGCCGAACACCGAGCAAAGATGACCTTCACGTAAACTCGAGCGGCAAAGGCCTTGCCTGTCCGACCAGAGGCCATGACCGGGAAGCATACTTGCGTAACAAAGGAATCAGACTTACTTCACCGGACTCGGTCGAGCAGACGGCCGATTCTCGATCGACGAGTTCGGAGATCAACACGAACAATCGGGCGAGCCTTGCTCGCGATCACACATCAAGGGGACGCCGCTTGCTTCCTAAGGCAAGTCAAAGGATTCCCATTTAGGCGAGAACACTTGCCTTATCAACTCCTATGTCAACGCTTATTTCGCCTAGAATCAAGGGATTTCCTCCTTGATTGTCTCGGCAGTTATGGAAACTGAATCCTAGACGGATTCAACCACCTTGAGGGCCTATATATACCTCTCCATAATCACTAACAAGGTACACACACTTTCTTGAGCCTCGTAACTCTGTCAATTTGCTTCTTGACAATCACTCGATACTTACTCTCACGTCGGAGGGGTTTCGCGAGGCCTTGCCTTGCACTTCAACTCAGGTGTTCTTGTGATCTTAACAGGCTCAGGGAAGGTGCTCACAAACCCAGATATCCTACCCATTTCAAGGACGGCCCAAGCTGTGCACTTTTGCCACATCAGTTTTCAAATAATTATTTTTTTGAAATGATATATTGTTTATGAAAAAATAATTAATTGTATTATAAATATTAATATAATATGTATTTTCCTTTAATGCCCTTGAGTAAGCATGTCAAAAGAATGAATTTTAATTTGAATCCGATCTTATTTTTAGGAATATAAATTTAGTTTTTAAATCTGATTACCTGATTTTGATCAGAATTTGATAATCTAAAAGTTTAACACGTTCTGATCAATTAACAACCCAATTTGATTTGATATCAAAAATATATTAATATTATATTATACATATAAAAGTTACTAATGTTGAGTTTTTAGTCATTAATCATTACTAATTCTACTAAATATAATTTTTTTGACGCAGTCTAGGATCTTACTAACATTGTTATATTCATGTTTGTGTAAGTTGAAAACAATTTTTTTAATTTTATTTGATCTTTGATTAAGCAAAAATACATCAATTTTAATTTTATTTAGTATTTTAATAAGAGGCGAATAAAGTCTGAATACGAAAATTTAAAATATGGATCGAGTTTTGAAATATTCGAAAGATAATCTTATCCAATCCAATCAAATCCAAATCCGATAATTTCTTAACAAATTGGATATGGATTTAGCTGATGCGATCCAAATTCGATCCATTAACAGGCATACCCTTAAGCATGTTGATCACGCTAAAAATGTGGTGATCTTGTCGTGTCGTGTCCGGGATGCCGAAGGTGATGCGTTGTCGGGATCGTCGGCGTCGTTGTCCGACGGTGGTCGTCGCGGTGGGATATCTGGCCTGTTTTTATCTGCAAAATAAAGCACCGTGAGTGGGTGGGGGTGTCCCCACAACCCCTACGGTGTGATAATCAGTATAAATTATATAATAATAAGGAGAGAGAGAGAAAATGGTGTGTATAATTGTTTATTGGAAAAATGTCTCCCGGAGAGGGAGAGTTGCCTCCTCTGTAATAGGAAGTTTCCTGCTATTTATAGAAATATGGTTTTGGGCCTCCTGGGCTTTAGTATGAATTGGGCTTGGGCCCTTCTTCCGGCCCAAGCTTCCAAGTAAATTTTGGAGTACACTTTTACCTGTTTGGACCTGATATTTTGGTGCACTTCAGTAGCCCCCTACTCCTTATCCGTCGAGGCTGACATCGAGGGTAAGGAGTATAATCTGCTTGTAGTTTTTTCTTGTGATGCTGAGGGTTTTGAGATTTTGCTTTGAATTCCAGAAGAGTTTATGTAGCTAACTTTTGAGCCTTGACAGGTGAACTTTGTGTATAATTGATCTTTGATTGGCGAATTAGACCTCGACCGGCAAGTATAGGCATGAAAATAAGATATGTAGTTTTCAGCATAAAGCCATAAAATTTATCATCAGCATGGCGAGGACCTTCCAGAGAATTGAGCCATAAGACCATAATAAGATTTATCCTCGGCGTGGCGAGGACCTTCCCGAGAATTGAGCCGTAAGGCCATAATAAGATCTATCATCAGTGTGGCGAGGACCTTCAAGAGAATCGAGCCATAAGACCATAATAAGATTTATCCTCGGCGTGGCGAGGACCTTCCAGAGAATTGAGCCGTAAGGCCATAATAAGATTTATCCTCGGCGTGGCGAGGACCTTCCAGAGAATTGAGCCGTAAGGCCATAATAAGATTTATCCTCGGCGTGGCGAGGACCTTCCAGAGAATTGAGCCGTAAGGCCATAATAAGATTTATCCTCGGCGTGGCGAGGACCTTCTAGAGAATTGAGCCGTAAGGCCATAATAAGATCTATCATCAATGTGGCGAGGACCTTCAAGAGAATCAAAAACCGCAAGGCACTATAAGAAAGGATGAAATGATGAAAGGATGAAATGATGAAATGTGGCTTCCAAGATCTATGTTTATGAAATGATGAATGGAGGATGCATGTGTTCAGTAACTTGTAAATATGTATGAAATGCTCATGTGGATGCAATAGGTATTTAAGGGCATTAGAGCATGGCCTCTCAAGGAGGATATGCATGAGGCGGTAGGAGCTTGGCCTCTTCTCGGCGTCCCGAGGAGGGAAATAGGTATGAGGCATTAGAGCCTGGCCTCTCAAGGAGGATAGGTATGAGGCATTAGAGACCCAAAATAAAGTGATCTTGAACTACGATATGAAGCTCATGCCGAGCGTAGCTGCAAATGCTGATGAAAGCATGATGGACGCTAGGGGAGCGTAACGTGCTAAACACTCGTAGAAGCTCGTGCCGAGCATAGTGAGTGCCAGCCGAGCACAATATGAAGCTCATGCCGAGTGTAGCCGCAAATGCCGATGAAAGCATGATGGGCGTTAGGGGGCGTAACGTGCTAAACACTCGTAGAAGCTCGTCGAGAGTAATCGCTGTGATCTTAGAGGCTGGAGCCTGATATGAAGCTCATGCCGAGTGTAGCCGGCAAATGCCGATAAAGCATGATGGACGCTAGGGAGTGTAACGTCTAAACACTCATGAAGCTCGTGCCGAGTAAATGCCGAAGCACAATATGAAGGTTATCTTTGAGTGTAAGCTGGAGCGAGGAGCATAAAGTAAGGCGCGGTGTATAACTTCGGCCGCGAGTAGACTCGGCGGGAGGACAAGGTAGAGCTCGGCCCGAGTAAACTCGAGCGAGGAGCATAAAGCGCGTAAAGGTAGGCGGGGTGTCACGGACCGCGAGTAGACTCGAGCGGAGGACAAGATGAGCTCAGCCCGAGTAAACTTCGAGTGGGGAGCATATGCGCGGTAAGGCGCGGTACACTCGACCGCGAGTAGACTCAAATGAGGACAAGGTAGAGCTCGGCCACACGAGTAAACTTCGAGGGGCATAATGTAAAGCTCGACGTGCACATGTATGAAATATAACCCGCAGCTCAGGCATAGGCGCGAGTGAAGTGTGCTCGGATGCAAGAAATAATAATCTGAGGCTCAGGCTTTAGCACGAGCATAATCTGAGACTTGAGCTCTGGCGCGAGCGTGGCGTGCACGGGCACGTGAATAATAATAATATGAAGCTCGGCAGTCAAGCATAATCTCGAGACTCGAGCTCGGGCGCGAAGCGCGTGCACGCACGTGAATAATAATAATATGAATAATATGAAGCTCGGAGCATAATCTCGAGACTCGAGCTCGGGCGTGAGTGCGGCACGTGAATAATAATAGTATGGAGCTCGGCAGCGCGAGCATAATCTGAGGCGCGAGCTCTGGCGCGAGCGTGGCGTGCACGGGCACGTGAATAATAATAGTATGGAGCTCGGCAGCACGAGCATAATCTAAGGCGCGAGCGGTGACGTGCACGAGCACATGAATAATAATAGTATGGAGCTCGGCAGCGCGAGCATAATCTGAGGCGCGAGCTCTGGCGCAAGCGTGGCGTACACGGGCACGTGAATAATAATAATATGAAGCTCGGCAGAGCGAGCATAATTTGAGACTCAAACTCTTGGGTCCCTCAGTACCAACCCCCTTGTAACTAATCACATAGTAGTTTGTAGAGGAACGACTCGTGTTATTGATCGTGATTGCGAAGGCTATGCCCGTTTGTATTTTGTACCTGAAAGTTTCAGGAGCATCTTTGTATAGGCAAAAATCAAGTTTTGTCACAAGTATTTTTGTCATACAATGTTTGTCATAGTCTAAGCATATTGATCATATAAGATAAAATTATATGTTTAGCATATTGAGCATCTTCAAAACACTTTTACCTGTTTAAGCATGTAGTCATAATTAAAGTATGTAAAAATAATTATAATAAGCGTAAGGTGGTAAAAGTGTTTTACTAGAAAAGAAAGTTTTGAAAAATTATAATTATTTCGGTATGAACATAAAAGGAAATGATGACAATTATTTAGAAACGGATGGAGTAATACCACCAACACCGAATACGCACATAACACTGCTAAATAAGACAGTTTATCGCCTAAAATCACTTGTCAAAAACAAAATATACTTTTGTCTTATCTACTATGTGGGAATATGAAAATGTATACTACTTTTTATGTCTCCAAAATCTAGATAACATTTAACTTATTAATAAAAAAACATAAAACATTAATTTACAGAATTCGCGAAACCTCTTTATATTTAGTTTTTACGCTTCATTTATTTGAAACAAATTAATTATATATTTGATACATAGTAAATGAGTATAGAAAGTGAAACATTTATTGAGTAGCTGAAATCACTTTCATTGATCTATTTTCATGTTCATATTTTGCTTATTTATAACTTAGTTGAAAAAATATGAAAGACCCTAAACGTAACACCATTTTTCTTAAACGTAACACCATTTAATAAATAAAATTACCACTCTACCCCTCTATACATTTAAATATATGTCGTACAAAAAAACTAGTCATTTACTAATACAATTAGATTAGTAGATCATTGATTAAGTGCTAAATTTATTTAGTTAGAACTCAGAAGTCAGAACAATGATATCTCAGCTGCCAATTACTAACTACCATTAGGGTCCACTTTTCCCTTAAACAAGTCTGTCAAAATCATAGGCTTACGTACAAAAGGCATTAACTTGAAATTATGAAGTGGACCAGTTGAGTCGGGTAGCCCCAACTATAAGCAATTTTGGTAATCCTTTTGAGTTGAAAAGGCATCAACAGTGTAATAATGCCTGGATTTTTATTTCCTCTAAGTTTCTAATTTGATTTTAAATATATTCCCCTCCCCCACCCAAAGAATAATAAATTAAATTAAATTAAATTAAATTAAATTAAATTAAATTAAATTAAATTAAATTAATCTCGTTTAAATTTATTTAGTTTTTGAGGGAGATTTCATTTAAAATTTAAATAGTCCAACTTCTTAACATTGTATTTTCTCATCTTTAGAAATATGGTGACTGACCTGGCAGTGTACGTAATGGACTAGAGATGAGGGTGTAAGTCAAGAGTAGGATATTTGGCTTGGTGTTCTTCTGGAAATGAGACTGGAATGACCTTTGTTGCCTTTGGAATCTGTTGGTTCTCCTGGGTTTTTGTTGTGAAGGTGATGACCTGAGAGAGAAAGCACCATTAGGGAGCTAAGAGGTTTTTTCAGCTAAAGTCCTCCTGTGTGAGAGTCAGTACTCTATTTACTTGGTGTATCAGAAAGTGGAGACCAAGTCGACTGTTGAATGTGGAGACCAACTTGTTGGTGGTCGGCTAGCTGGCGATCTCTTATTGGCTCCGTACTCTATTTACTTGGTGTATCAGAAAGTGGGTTAGTGGAAATGAATTGCGGCTGGCACAGAACACACCCATGTCCTTCTAATGTGGTGCTAACACGTGCCTAGCTTGGTACAATGTTGACGTCTAGGCATCTACAACGAGGAATCTGCTGGCTAAGCTTATATGATCCTCGGCTACGTGGTCGAGCATGCGCGATCCTCGATTAGTCTTCCAAGCATGGGTGATGCTCGGAGTGTTTGCTCTTGGTCGCCTATCTCATTAGATGGTCGATCTTTACTACCTTGTTGGTGATTAGAATGGGGTCATTATGGGTGTGCTGACAATCACACGTCTTTCCACGTGGAAGGCCTTAGGTCGAGTCCCTTCGCCTACTATTTTGAAAAGTCAGATAAGCTTGCCCTACAAAAAAAATTCACTGTTTAATAACTATACTTTTACAAAAAGTTAAAAAGTGTCACGTTAGTCACTCTGTTTTTTTTTTGATAAACCATCTAAAATATTTATGAAAACCCGAAAATACCCTTAATTAAATTATTTTAATTTTACTTTTTTCCATACATTCATCTTCATCCCCCAATTTGATTTCATAAATTTTGTAAACCCAGAATTGCAGGTTCTCTCTCTCTCTCTCTCAAGTCAAAACCCTCTTATCTCACCAGACCTACTTAAGCTATTCCCGCTCGGTAGCCTCATCACGTACTTTGTCTTCGACAGCCTCATCATCTCCCAACCTCTCTTCATTTCGTCGGTGAGTCTGACATCCACGCCATTCGTAGTAGAAGCCCAAATCGCAAGCAAATTAACCCTAATAACATAGAGACGACATTCAATGTTAGTAATACCGAGGAGTTCCTTCTTTGGTCTTCTGCTACTTCAACTCTGAAATCCAAGCTTCGTATTCCATTTCAAACTACTTCTTATTGTTCCGTTAACCTTGGAAACCGAGATTTGACGACGATGTTGTCAATTGCATTTTTCATCACATTCAATGAATATTAGGATTTTTGCTACTTCTCGCTTTCTTAAGCTTTGGCTCTATTGATTCTGATGATGATACATTATGATTTGGGATTTGGTATTGTAATTAGGTTACGTGAAATTTGAGAATTGAGGCTAATGGATTAAATAGGGTTCGTGATTTGAGTGCAATTGAAGAGAATAAAGATCGGAAGGATGCGGGGGTGGGAGAGATGAAAAGAAGTTCAAAGTCATTGATTTGGCGGTGGTTCCATGGAGTTTGTTGTTGCTCTCGAGATCTTATGTCTTTTTCCCGATCTTTATGAGCTTTACAACTAACAGTGATTTAAAGGTTCACTCCTCTTTTACATTCCTTTATTTTGATTCAATGAAGTATGACTACTTTTATTCCATGTAATACTATTACTTTGCATTAATTTATGTTTATGCCATTAATCATGATTTGACATGAGTAATTTATGTGGGAATTTTTATTGTTCTTAGGCTCCGTTTGTTGCACGAAAAATCATTTCCAGAAAATGATTTTTGGAAAATGATTTCCGGAAAATCAAAAGATTTCATTTTCAGGTGTTTGGTAAATCTTTTGAAAATATGTCAGAAAACATTTACGAGTGTTTGGTAAACATACGAAAAATGTAACGGAAAACAATATATGAATAAATACAAAAATAAAAATAGAAAATAAACAATGTTTAGGATGTCCCTAGAAAATCAAAAAAAGATCGTCTTTTTTTAATAAGGTCCATCTTTTTTTTAATATCACAATTACAAATAATTTTTTTGATAATTGATAAGAAAAAAACGTTTTAAAAAAGAAAATAGACAATATTTAAGATGTCTCTAGAACATGTTACGGAAAACTATATATGAAGAAATACAAAAAAAAAAATATTCTAATATTAATGCACATATTGAATATAAAATAATGTTGAACTTTAAGTAATTTTTCTTTAGTAACTCTCAATTAATCATTAGTGGTGTCAAATCAATGTCTATCTTTTTTCAATCTCACAATTACAAATAATTTTTTTGATAATTGATATGAAAAAAAACGTTTTAAAATATAAAAATTGACAATTGTTAGGATGTTCCTAAATAATATAGGTGACATTAATTTTAGAACGTAGAAAGCATTTATTAAAATTATAATTTATAAATAGTATGCACAAACTTCATTTATATTATTAAACAATTTATTTATTGAGTGAAATATTGTGTGTGTAAGTAAATATGTGCAATTGTGAAAGGCGGCAGAGAGTGCCCGAACATTTGGAAAATGACTTACGGAAAATGAATCCGTAAGTCATTTTCCGGAAAAGAAGCCTTCATTTTCCGTTGACTCGGAAAACCTTTTACGTTGACTGCATTTTCCTAAGATTACCAAACACCGGAAAATGAGGAAAATATTTTTCGGAAGTCATTTTCCGTGAAACAAACGGAGCCTTAGTCATTGTTTAAGAAACCAGTAAGAGACAAAAGAGGTGTTGTAATGGGATGAAAACTAAGGTTGGTGGTGATAGATATTTTAGTATTTTTATGTCTTTAAGAAAGGGCATTTCAGTCATTTCAATGAGTTCTGTTAACATCATCCACTTCATGCATCATATTGACACTTTATAAAGTAGAGTTATTAAACTGTGATTTTTTTTTTTTGTATAGTAAGTTTATCGGACTTTTCGAAATAGTAGGGTGACCAAATTGAGAATGAAGCCAAAAGATTTTTGACTACTAACAAATCTACTTCATCCGTTCAATGCAAATAGTCCACCATACTATTTTGGAATGTTTCACTTTAAGAGTTCACTTTCAAAAAATTATGCTTATTATCACCATAGCATTTCAGCTTTACCCTCATATTTGCTATAGACATATTGATTATGCTCAAACATTTTTGTAATTATCAATAGCTTCAATATTACTTATATATACCTTTATAATTAGCCTTTTCAAATTGAGCTATCCATAATTCCCAGCAGGGGTAAGAACGTCCTTACAATCCGGCAACTTATAACCAGGGGACTCGTGATTTGGTGGGAGGTCAAAGACACTATGGACTGTCGTGCCCATCGTGCAACTACTAGCCAGGCGGACCAGCGCCCTAAAAAGTGTAGGTGTCCACCTGTTGATGCCAACTAATCCAGATCATATGTTCATTGTCCACCTCGGCATGACATATATGCCTTCTAGAAGCCGTCGTGGCACAACAAACTTTGCTCCGTACAACCCTATAAAAGGCTCTGACCCCTTTACGGGAGAGGTACGTTCTCATTTTTATACCCTTACGCTGTCAAATTTCATTCTCTCTAATTATCACTGAGACTGATTCGCACACCGGAGGGGGTTTGCAGGGCCACCCCCGCCAGTGACGTTTGCTTATCCATTTCAGGTACCGATCCAGGCTAGTTGAGTAGATTCCCGATCATATCCTTGGCGCAGAAAACAGCATCATCAAGTGGTTCCGTTGCCGGGAATCGATCTGAACACCAGATACGTAACAATCAACTCAATCGGACCTGAAATTTGCTTGACACCAATGACTGGAGAAGGAGTGACAATGGGCACTGGTCCTGAGCCTGTGGCGCTTCAAACGGGGGTAGGAGGTGGAATGACCGCTATCACAGAGCAAGCAACGGGCAGCCAAGGGGGCCAAGGGACGGAGGAGGCCAGAACGCTAAGAAACAGAAAGGAAAGAGCATTGACCACCAAAAAAGTGATTAAGGGCAAGGGAGCCCACGAGTAAGAAGAAGGGCCGAGGCCGTGAGCAGGAGAGGATTTGCGCACGATACCGAGAAGAAGAAGCCGTGGTCTACAATTGTTGGTGTTGAGAACCCTCAAGATGTTGCCCGCAAAATTCAAGCCCAACAGATCCAAACACAAACCGCGGCACGCAAATCATGCTAAACAACCAGCAGCTGCGGGCAATGGGTATGGCTGAAATATCCATCCCGCCCTCACTGCTGGGCGTTCCTCTACAACCCGCGCACATTACCCCGCCCCCGATGATTACAATAAGTGCTTCTCAAGGGAAAATGCATTCCGAAGAACACTCGCTAGAAGGGGATCGAGGTGGAGAGATCGTGACGTATGCATTGATGAGCAAATGGCTAGGAACTTTGTCGCAAGAACAACCTACACATAGCCGGGTCGTTGTCAAGAAGAGGTTGGTTTCCCGCAGGAGAACCCGCGAAAGGAGTCGTGAAGGAGATTCGTGCCCCCATCCTCACCATGCCGGAGGATCGCGCATACCGGGTCAAGCGGCCTCTGCATCTAAATCCCTCATCACTCTTGCCCCACCACTGAAAGCATCAATTTCCACTGCAACCTTTAGTAGACAAACATGGGGGGAGTGAGTTACTAGATTTGAAGAAGAGAGTAGATGCAATGGAAAAGGAGAAAACAGATAAAGCGGCATCCACACCCGCCCATTTACAGATTGGATCAGGAATGCCCCTCCCAATCCAAAACTTATTTACCCAACTTTTCAGAAGTACGAGGGCCTTACTAATGCTCGCGACCATGCATCGGATGTTGAGATGGCGACGGCATTGTTGACGGAGGACGAGGCAATACTATGTAAGGTGTTTCAGGGATCGCCACAGGGAAAGCAAAGATCTTGGTTTAGAAATTTACCCGAGGGATCGATCATGGATGGTCGCAATTGCGTGAGGCATTTGTCTGAGAGTTTGGAACCCGCGGCACATTACCAAAGTCAAGGGGTGAGCTAAGCAATGTGAAACGTAAACAAGGGGAGTCTACAATCGCCTACTTGAAAGATTCCGAGCAAGCTAGCACGCATTTCGAGCATTTCGATAAGGAGGTGATCACATGCTTTGAAGGGGGCACACTGAACTTGAAAATCGAATTCGGGCTAGGGCTCCCACGATCGGGCCGACTTGTTCAAAAGAGCCCAAGACATAGGCAATGCGAGCCACAAATGTAAGAAAGGAAGGCGCATGTAAGGAATGGAAACGAGATGGCAATAAAGGAGGAGATAGAAACAATGACCGCCGGAGCAAAGAATAGAGGTGACAAAGGATACCAGGCCGAGGCTATGACCAAGGATACCAGGCCGAGGCTATGACCACGATACCGTGGCGTAGGCTATGAGAACAACTATCACCGGGAAATGGAGTTTATCGAACCTTGGCCGTTTGGCCAAGAGCGGGGCAGAAGAATTTACCCCTCTTAACACACCAATTGCGGCCATTATGAGAATTGAAAACATGCCGGCACTACACCACGACCAATGAACCTACCAGACACCTAAGGAATCCAAACAAGTACCGCGAATATCACAGTGGAAATCGGGCAGACCGACGAGTGCATTCAACCGAAAAAAGCGATACAAAGACCGGTGGACCAAGGAGTTTTCAACAAATACAAAGCGTGGCAGCCCGGCCCGCAAGAAATGACAACAACCCCACAACAACCCCGACAAGAGGACATCCCCGCCATAAGAGTAATACAGAGGAATTTTCAAGCACTAATCACCGAAAAGCCAAATATTCACCGACCCAAGTTCCTTTGTACCACCCAAACCCGGAGACGAGAATGAGTTTATCGGTTTTACCCGTCCGAAGTTAGCACCAACTCCTTTGCACGCGAACAACCGCTAGTCATTGCAGCCTTGATGATAGCAACAAAAAACATAACGTGAAAAGGATTTTGGTCGACACAGAGCTAGTAGGGACATCTTGTATTATTCATGCTTTAAGGCTATGGGATTATCTCGATGCTCACTTAACTCCATATGGCGGGCAACCAACCGGAGGGATTTTCTAATCATAAGGTTAACGTGAAGGGCACACTTAAGGTAATGGTCACGCTGGGGGAGGACGACAAGATGCGACCGAGGCGGTCACCTTTATGGTAATGGATTTGCATTCTCATTACAATGCAATCTTGGGACAACCAAAGAATGGTTGCTTTCCAAATGGTGGCCTCCATACCACACCGGTAAAATTTATAACAAAGAAGGGGATCGCTATGCTAAAAGTGAACCACGGGCGATGCCGAGCATGTCAAAGAAACGCACAAGTTGAAGCGTAAGCTAACAATGGAGGATAGTGAGAATAGGTGGACCATGACCAAGAAGCCAAAAGCTACACAAGGCGCAGAACGATGATAGCCGTAATTGAGCCGCCTCCTAATAGATACCGACATGGAACAAACGCTGGGGATCCCGTGGACATCATAGGAAGTAAGAAAGAGGAGAGGGCGAGGTTGAAAAGGAAAAGGGAAGAGGCCCAGAAAACCATAGAGATTGAAACAATGCAAACAAGGGAGGAGCCAGACCTAAAGCCATGCGAGGAATTGGATGAGGTGGTGATCAATCCTTTATTCCCCGAGCAAACCGTCAAGATTGGAAGACAGTTGCAAGGAAGTGACAGGAGGAGTTGATAGAATTTTTGAAAGCAAGCTTAGACATATTTGCTTGGGCGCTTGAAGACATGAAGCGGTATAAGCACGTATGGCGAGCATCATTTGAATGTCAACCCGAATTTGCACCGATACAACAGGGCAAGGGCATTTGGGGCGTAAAAAGAAGCCGCCATCAAAGAAGAAGTGAAAAGGTCGCTTAAAGCAAAAATAATTAAAGAGGTTTACTATCCATCATGGCTAGCCAATGTGGTCATGGTGTTGAAGGCAAACATGAAATGGCGGATGTGTGTTGATTTTACAAACCTGAACAAGGCATGCCCAAAAGACTGCTACCCCTTGCCCCGAATTGATAAGTTGGTGGATTCCATTGCTGAGCATGAAGTGATGAGTTTTATTGATGCCTATTCCCGTACCACCAGATAAGGATGGCCCTAGCGGATCGCCATCAATCGCTTTCGGGCGGGTGGAACTTATACCGCTATGTCATGATGCCTTTGGGTTGAAAACGCCGGTGCTACGTGATCAAAGGATGGTGAACAAAGTGTTCTGAGACCAAATCGGCGAATGTTGAAGCTTATATAGATGACATGGTAATCAAGACAAACGGGAAAGCACACCGACGACTGCCGAAACTTTTGACAACTCCGAGAAAGAATCAAATGAAACCGAATCCAAGCAAGTGCGCATTTGGAGTAACGGCGGGCAAATTCTTGGGGTTTATGGTGAGTCGAAGGGGAATTGAGGCCAACCCCGAAAAAATTCAAGCCTTAAGAGAGATGAAGGCTCCAATATGCATCAAGCAGGTACAACAACTGAATGGCCGCGTGGTGGCCCTGGGTAGATTCATGTCGAGGTCCGCCGAGAAATGTCTACCATTTTTCAAAGTGTCAAGGGGAACAATACCTTTGAATGGACGGAGGAATGTCAACGCCGCCAACAATTTTAAAGAATATTTGGGCCGCCCACCACCGCTTGTAAGCCCCAAAATAGAGAAATGTTATATTTGGCGCATATTGGGCGCCACCGACTTGGCAAGGCCGCCGTCTTAATCCAAGAAGAGGGCAATGTTCAAAAACCCGTTTATTATGTATCCAAAGCACTTAGCGATGTAGAAACCAGATATTTTAATGCAGAAAAGTTGGCCTACTCTGTTGTTATCTCTGCCCGTAAACTGAGGGCATATTTTTATCACATGAAATCATCAGATATACCGATGCACCGCTTAGAAAATATTGCACAATCCGTAATGTTCTCGGGCAGTTAAACCGGGTCGATTGAGCTCACTGAGTTCGATAACTTACACCCCGCCAAGCAGCAAGAAAGCGCAAGCGCCGATTTCTCGGTGGAGTGTACATTTACCCAGACGTGGATCGCCCAAACAAGAAAGCCAAGAACAAAGAGCCTATACGGCACATCCAATGAACAAGTCAAAATTCGACCTCGAGCAATGTTGGTCGCTTTATGTAGATGGGTCTTCATCGCAAGAAAGCAAAGGGCGCAGAATATTTTTGATGGCACCCGAGGATCTAACACCAATTCGAGAAGGCCTTTGCGGTTTAAATTTAAAGCTTCAAATAATCAGCGAGTATGAGGCCCCCTTATGCCGAATGGAATGTGTATTGACATGGAATTAAACACTTGGCTGCACACAGTGATTCTCAACTCGTGGTCAACCAAGTAAGCGGGGAATACGGAGTCAACAACCCAACCTTGGTGCAATACTGCGAACTAGTGAAGAGGCTAGCCGAAAAATTTGTTTATTGGGAACCGCAAAGATTGGAAGGGATGACAACACACGGCGTATTA
>JABEVN020003944.1:0-16294 GCA_013146195.2 Codonopsis lanceolata | reverse complement strand
GAGAACCCTCATGTGGGCTTGAAAGGGCAAGATTTGGATACTAATAAAGTCCCAAAGAACACAAGATATTAAGTTACCAAGTCAAATTTGGCGGCCGCCTGCGGAAAGATATGGCATCTTCTTCTATAGCAAGGATGAGAAAGGTAACCCATCTAAAGGGAGGTTAGATGTAGTAGATGTTGAACCGAAGATTATTGATAAAGGTAAATCAATTATCGGCCTCGTTGCTAAACCGCTATTTCAAACAAACAAGAAAAGAATGACAACCCCCAATTGTTGAACATATTGCGGATGACACCCCCTACTGTTTGGGTACGCGGCGCCATTGACTATCGGTCACTAAATCCCCATCGATCATTCGCGATGTGCGTAGCTTCATAACTCCTTTGCAGCTCTTGGCGATTTGAGGAGGATAAAGTGAACCAGATCCTTTATATCCGCAGCTCCGACTCGTCACGAGTCCTGGGCGGGTTGGTTTTCAGTCGGCTAAAACAAAACTCTCCGGTGCATTCACGGATGACATCACGATTTTCCTTTACGAACAAAGATATTCAAGCATTTACGTAGCGGTATAAGAAGTCGAAAAAAGAGGCGAAGAAATCGAATGTCAAGGTAACTTCGAGGAAAAAAAAAGAGGTCACTAGGCGACAACTAAAGCTCAATCTTCATCTCAATAATTATTTTTATGGATGGTGTTTTATTTTGGAATGCCCGAGGGTGGGTAACAAAGACACTAGGGACTATTTGAAATTGCTCAAAGTCCAAAATAGTATTGTGCTAATGGTTATTTTAGAACCTAAGTTAGGAGGTATTTGTATCTTTAAACTAGCCAAAAACTAGCGAAGTTTCAACACTCTATGCATACTAATCATGTCAATTCTCATATCTGGTTGCTTTGGGATAATAGTTTGGATATTTCTCTTGTCACAACTTAGGATCAACGGTTGATAGTGGCGATTCGGTGTACTATGGGGGATAGTTTTTCGACTTTGATTTCTTGCATTTATGCTAAGTGCGGCCAGGGTGGACCGGCGAGTTTTGTGGGATGATTTACTTGGTTTTACTTCGCTTTTCTTGAATCCTTGGATAGTGGGTGGCGATTTCAATATAATTTCTCATTCTTCGGAGAAACTTGGTGGTCGGTTTGTGATTTTCGAGGTATGGGGGATTTTAACGCCTTTCAAAATCTTGCGGGTCTTAGTGATGTGGTTCTGTTGCGGGGAGCCATTATACTTGGTGTAATGATCATGCTATGTGGGTACTCGTATTTGGCAAAGGTTAGATAGAATCCTTGTTAATGGTATGTATAAAGCTACATACCGGGCATTTGCGTGCATCATTTGAGTAAACTTCAATCGGATCATTGTCCTTTATTGCTCACGTTTCCTTTCATTAAGAAGCCGAAGGGATGTTTAGATTCAGCGTATGTGGTCGACCATGATGATTTTCAAACCTTTGTTAGTTCTCAATGGAGCATTATGTTGCTTGATTTCTCGATTGGTAGTTTTCGCCATGGCAAACCGATGCGGCTTCGGCGCTCTCTAAAGGATTGGGCTGGAATATTTTCGGGCATGTTCAAAGGCGTTTGGCTATGAAAGCAGGATGAAGTCGAACAGCCTTGAGTTTCTTCTTCAAAGAATGGTCTTACGCTGTGCTTCGATTTAGCAAAGGTCAAGTTGGAGGTTCATCGGCTTCTTAATTGGGATATCGAGTGTTACAAATGCAAAGCGAGGCAACTTTGGTTAAAGGATGGTGATAGGAATTCTTCCTTTTTTCATGCTAGTCTCCATGAAAGGGTTAGGTCTAACTCTTTTAAGTATTAAATTGGAGGATGGGAGTTGGTGCTCGAGATCAAGATAAAATTGGGGCTTCTTTGTGGATTACTTTTCTTCTTTATTCGAGTCGTCACGGCATGTTATTGATGAAGAGGCTTTTCTTTGGTATCCCTAAGGTGGTAGCCGATCATGATAATGACTTTTTGGTTGGTATTCCTTCGCCGGAAGATGAGATATGGAGTGCTATTAAAGATTTGAATCGATAGCGCCCCGGGTCTGATGGGTTCACGGGATGGTTTTATCAAGGTCATTTGTTGGGGTACTATAAAAAGGATGTGGTTCAAGCGGTTCGAGCTCAGAATTTTTCACAACTTCATTATGCCTCGTGGTTTAGCGGCGACAACCCTTGTGCTTATTCCCAAGGTTCAAAACCTACTGGATCGATCTGCGTCAGATAAGCTTGTGTAATTTTCAAGCAAGATTATTTCTAAAATCTTGGCTTCGCGTCTTGCTACCATCCTTCCTAAAGTTATCTCGGAGAACAAGCCGGTTTCGTTTGTGGCGTAAGCATTCAGGAGAACATAGCCTTGGCTCAAGCGATTCATCGCATTGGACACAAAGTTAGAGGAGGTAATGTGGTGTTTAAAGTAGATATGTCGAAAAGCCTATGATGACCTTTGGAGTGGGATTTCCTTCTTCGGTCTTTATACTTTTTGGTTTCGGGATCGGTTTCAGTTGCATTTATGCATTTGGGAAGTGGACTGAAGTCGGATTTTATTATCAGAAAAGGAGGCATTTATGCATTGATCACAGTTGTCCGGTACTCTATTCGTATTAATCCGGCTAATTATGGTTTCTTTAAATCATCTCTGGGTCGACATGGGGATCCCCTTTCTCCGTTATTGTTTATTTTGGCTCGTGAGATCCTTTCGCTAATTTGAATCGTGGTTACTTGATAATGTTATTGTTCCCTTTTCTCATGGACGGGTGGTTTGTCTATTTCTCATTTATTTTATGCGACGATATGCTTCTCTTCGAATGCTTCTAAGAAATTGTTTTAGCTCTTCGAAAATTCTCAAGCATCTACGAAATGAGTTCAAGCGTAAAATTAACCTCAAGAAGAGCGGGTTTTATATCTACAAGATGTTCGCCTCTTAAGCGACGCCAGATTTCATCCCGGTCCTGTTGCACTCCTAAAACTTTTCCCTTAAAGTATCCGGGTATTCCTATCTCTCCGGTCGTGTCAAACGCTGCCGCTTGAGGATCTCGAACATAAAATTCAAGCGATTTCGGGATGGAAGACTAAGTTACTTTCTATGGTGGGAAGATCACTCTCATTAAATCGCTTTAAGTAGTATTCCGTTGTATAGTTTGTCCGCTATTCGGTGCCGCCATCTTGTTTTAAGGCGAATTGAATCCCATATGGCGAATTTCCTATGGAGTTCTATGGGCGATAGTCGTTCCCATTGGGTCGCATGGGACATTATTTGCCGCCCGATTCATGAAGGTGGTCTTGGTATTAATTCTCTCCGTCTCGTCATGGATTCGCTACATGCTAAGATGGCTTGGAATGCTCTTCAAGGACAAGGTCTTTGGGCTCGGTTTATGCGGGGCAAATATTATGGAAGAGCACGGTTTCTTTTTGTCCCTCGGTTGCTTCATCTCATTGGAAATCCATTATGCTTCAACTCCCTTCGGTTTCCATTCATGGCGGATGGGTGATTCGGGAGAGGTACTGTTTCATTTTGGCTGGATAACTGGTGCGGCGAAGTCCTGTTTGGTCCTCGGCCAGTCGATGCTAAGCTAACCCTTCGAGATGCTCTTCCTAACATTGCTCTTCTTCTTCCTTTGATCCCGCGACATCTACATAATGAAGTTTCTAGGGTCCGCTGTGACTTAGAGGTGGATGATAAGCTGATGTTTATGCCTTCTTCATCTGGCCAGATGCGCGCTGCAGACTATCGAGAGTTGATGCGTCCTAGATTCCCATCTGTTCCGTGGGCAACTAAAATTTGGCAAGCTTAGGTTCCTCTCAAAGTCAAGTGGGTTTATGTGGAAGTTGGTTTATGGAGTGGTTCGTGGACTCTCAGTTCAAAAAGAAAAATATTTCTTTTGTTTCTAAGTGTAGGTCTTTGTCGTTTGCACCTCACTTGCGAATCTATTCCATATCTTTTCTTACACTCAAGTAGCATGTCAAGTCTGGAGTTTTTTCGCCGCCTCTTTCAATATGATTAGTTCGTATACCTCTATTCATCATCTGCTCGAGATCTGTGCTCTTCAGTTTCTATGCGCAATCAACTCGGAGCTTGTTATTTGGGTATCGCCCTTTTTTCATGTTGGGAGATTTGGAAGGATAGGTGCAAATCAGTTTTTGAAGGTATTCCCATGCAAGCTAGTCGGATTATTCAGCATGTAAAAGAGGGTCTTCGAGATATCCTATTCGCTGATTACCCCAAACCGCCACCCTCGTTTGGTCGATTGGGCATCGAGTGTTGGTCTTAGCTTGGTTGATCCGCCTTGTCGAGTGGGTAAATGGGTTAGATGGAACCCCCTTTAGAAGGTGGTTATAAACTTAATACTGCACGGATCTTCTATTAACGGCATGTGCGGGCGTGAGGTATTATTCGAGATTCTCGAGGGTCGATTCTCACAGCCTTTTCTACCTATTATGGCCAAGGTACAAACACTAAAGCAGAAATTATGGCTCTTCGGGATGGCCTTCGGTTATGTCGAAATCTTAATATTGAACAGTTGTTGGTGGAATCAGATTCCTTGGTCACAGTTACAGCTGTGGTTAGGCAGCGCATCAGCCAATGGCATTATGAATATGAGTTACGGGATTGCTTCAGATTAATGGGGGATTATACGCTTCATCACATTTATAGGGAACAAAATTTTGTTGCCGATAGGCTGGCCGCTCTGGCTCATATTCATGGCGGTTTTCAATGCTTTAATGAGTTTCGGGATCTTCCTCAGTCGGTTAAACAGGCGCTCATCTCAGATAAATTGGATCTTCATAATTTTCGCAGATAGCTCGGATTATCCTTTGTTAGAGCAGGGTTCTTGTGTTTTAGTTTTCTTAGTTTCTTAGATTCCCTCTCCTGTATTTCTTTTCGAGGTCAGGCCCCTTTGTCCTCCCATTTATAAGGGCAAGGCTGGTTGTCCCCCTCAAGTTTGTATTTTTCCTTATTTTAATAAATCCTAGCAGGGTGCCGTCCCTGTTTCCCAAAAAAAAAAAAAAAAAAAAGGGATGACTTCATGGGGAAGGGGGGACGTATCTTGTTCTCTGTCAAGAAAACGTCCATGATGTGTTCCCTAGATGAGTTGAGGGGGGTGAAGTCCGCCAACTCGAAGTCTCGTCTCGGCCCCCTAATCTCGCCGGTGAATTTGGTGTTTTTTTCCTCCTCTCTCCTTTTTGCCGGGTGGGCGTCATCTTGCCGTGCTTTCCCCTGTTCTTTTCCCTTGATGGAGAGCGTCTGGTCGGCAGTATTAACCGTGCCTGGAAGGGATGTGACCGCTCGTGAGCTTGTTGTGGTGGAGGGTTGCTCGCCGTCCAGCAAAGCCACCCTTTGGGCTGTTAGGAACATTTCGCCAATCGTGTCCCTTGGTCTCATGAGGAGCTATGTTCGGCAGTTCCCTCGCATCAGGCCTGCTCCGAAGCACATCCTTACGGAGGTGTCGGGAATATCTGGAATTTGATTCAGGACCTCTTTGAAGCGAGTCATGTATGAGAGCACAGTTTCTCCACTCTCTTGTTTCACGCTGCACAGGTCTGTCTTGCTTTTTGGGAGAGCACCGCCGAAGCGAATTTTTTCAAAAAGGCCCCTTTAAAGTCATCCCAACAGGTGATAGAGTCATGTGCTAACCCGTTGTACCACTGTTGGGCCTGCTTTTTTAGGGTTCCGGCGAACACCAGACACCATATGTCGTCGAGTCTGGTTACTATGATCATTTTCAATTCGAACCCCGACACATGGTCCAGGGCCGTTGTACTACCAGTGTAGTCTTCAAAGTATGGAATCTTCACTTTCGAGGGCACCTCCACCTCTCTTATCTGTTTAATGAACGGCCCACCTATTTTCTTGACGGCCGTATTGGTTCCTGAGCTCTGCCGAGCTTCTAGTTTCTCCATCCATGCCCTTATCTCGGCATCAGTCATTGGTCGGTCACCTTGTGCCGAGCCTATGGCTTGGGTGGGGATGCCGCTGGCCATTAGGCTTTGTCTGCGCATGAGGTATCTCGACCTCTTCCTCGGCAGTGTTTCTTATCGGGGACCCCAAGCGAGCTTCTTTTGCGAGCTGGCGAGACGGATGTCGGGATCTGGAGAAAGCTTTGTTGGTTGACGACTGGGCGTAGGGCTGGGACTCTCCTTCCTCGCTATGGGCTTGGCGATTGTCCGTACCGGGGGGAATCTTAGGCGAGAATGAACGCTCGTCCTAGACCCCTCGCCGGCCATCCTCTTGCCAAGTCTTGATTTTACGTTGGTGGTAAATTTTGCTTTTTTGGCTTTCGTAGCCTCCACCCTTTGCCAGACCGAGTTGGAACGTGCCGGGGTGCTTTGCACGTTGATTATGGGCTCGGGTTCTGGGGCCCGGGCTTTTTGCCGTAGCTTGTGCATTTTGGTCTCGGCCTCCTGTATCTTTGTGTATAGGGTCTTTTGGTGCTCCCAATACGCGTATTCCTGGTCGGCCTCTTCCTGGACCGTGGGTTTATTCGTTTTGCCGCGAGGTTCTTCCTCGTTGGCTCTGGAGGACTCAACCTTAGTGAATTGGGCATCCCAGGGGTCGGTCGGCGTCAGCCTCTCTGTTTTTGTTAGAGAGCCGTTTGGCCAGAGCGAGCCTTCTTTGATCCCTTGCCGATACACCAGGCAACGAGGCGCCGGAGGCCTCCCTTGCGTCCCTTCCCTCGTTGTGCTCGGCAAGTTCTTTTTCTGGGCGGGTGGATGCAGCGGGAGTGACATTTTTAGAGGTTTGCTTTCTGGACCTCACCATCCTTTCTCGTCTAGGGACGCTGTGATTGAGAAAGTTGATTTCCCGGTAACGGAACCAAACTGATCACGCCTTTTTGGTGGTGACCTTGTCTTGTCGTCCACGTGTGAGTAAGGATGAGGTGGCGGTCGCTCGTTCGTCCTTCTTGCTTAACTTGCACAAATTAAACAACAAACACCGTTAAGGAGTCGGGGCGGCCCGACTAGAACCCTCCGGTGTGAGAGTAAGGTTTCCAGTGGAAAGATGGTAATAAATATGCTGTGATAAGTGTTTGATAAGTGGTTGTGATAAGAGAGTTGTGATATCTCTGAAATTGTTTACCTTTACCTTAAATGTGCGCTCTCTATTTATACCTGATGTTTATGTCGACATGGCGGCTGATAACTGGGGAGCATAAAGCAGCAATCATTAAATGCGTTGAGGGTCTTCGTCAGAAATAAGTGAACTGTGCGTTTGTCAGGGAGTTGGTGGTTGCGTGCAGCGGTTTTCTTGGGCCTAGGGAAGCGGCTTGTCAGGGCGAATGATGATTGATTCGAAGCCGAGGCCGAGTGGTTTTGTGACAAAGTCGTTTATTATTGCCGAGGCTGAGGATACTAAAGACTGATTTAGTGACGGGGCCGAGGGCATCAGGGGTCTTTAGGCCAGCCAAGGCTGAACCCGTCATTGTGCCGAGGGTCATTGTGCCGAGGCTGAAGCGTTTATCTTAGGGGCGAGCGGTTCTGACCTCGTTACTAGTGGCTTTCTAAGTGGGGCCCATTATTATGCCGAGGTCACTGCGCCGAGGGTCAATCCCTCGGTTTAATCCTTTCAATATATATATATATATATATATATATAAACAAATGAGTCTAGCCCTCCTTTTTTATTTTATTAAAAAAAAAAACAAAGTCCCCAACAGAGTCGCCACTCGGTGTCCCCCATTCCAAACCTGTGATCGCTATTGAGAAGCAGGCGAGGTTTCAAAACTTCGAGCACGTGGAATACGCTTGACCTCATTGTGGACTCAAAAATATGTTTAACATAGTTGCCACCTCTATTTTATGGATTAAACAGAGAAAACCCAAATATACCATAATGTAAGGGTTCAGAGGCTAATTTACGAGTTAGGAATGGGTTAGACACTCAACTCGCCCTTTCGGTCTCAAAATGAGTTTTTAACTAAACATGTTATTTTCATATATTTAATCTAAAATTCATATATATATATATATATATATATATATATATATATATATATGTGTGTGTGTGTGTGTGTGTGTGTGTGTGTGTGTGTGTGTGTGTGTGTGCAATAAGGGAAAATAATGGAAAACTTGCAACAGCTACATTTTAAAATTGTAATAAAAGCGTATATAAATTAGACTATAATAACGACTTATTTTATAGCTATTTAAAAGAAAAATTTAACCAGCGTAATGACTTATTTCATATCATTTAAACTAAAAATTAAAGTAACGTTGGTACCTACCTCTTGAAGCGTGAGGGTTTATACCCGAGACAACTTTGCTTAGGCAGGCTTTCAGGTGTGCTTCCTTTGTCCTTCCGAGAAACTTTTTGTTTGTTGTTGTTGTTGTTGCTGAAATTTGGGCAGCGTAACTACTTGTACTTGTTCCTTTTCACACTGACATTTGGGCGACGTGACTGTTGTATTTGTTGATTGTCATGTCTGAATTTTAGCGGCGTAACTGCTTGTTTTTGTTGATTTTACTCATGTCATGTCTGAATTTCGGCGACGCAACGGCTGCGTTGATGCCTTTTTGGAGCCGGTGTTTAGGACGAGAACCTAATCGGTTACTAGGTTTTCATTTGGACTGTGGGTATAAGTGTATATGGATGATCACTCAACCTAAAGGGGATAATGATTCAGCAGCTTAACATAGCTCTGCTTTGTATATTTCTCTCCGTAAAATTTCGATTGACCTCCTCCTTTTGTGCACTGAGAGGAGCCTCCTATTTTTAGGTTGAGAAGAGGGAGTCTTAACCACGTAGGAAACAGTATATATTTTCCATATGTGCTTAAAATGGTTGTACCATGTGCTAAAAATATTGTACATTAGAAGGAAAACAATATGGTTTAAGGCAGAAATGGGCGCCGCCTTATACAAAAATGTGGGCAACGCCCAAATGTATAGTTGGCAGCGCCCAAATCTTTTGTGGGGGGAGGGCGGCCAACTTTATTTGGTGCCTTGGAGATTTTTCATTTTCCCCCCTGCTGTTCATTGTTTGTCATTTTCCTTCTCTGATTCTTCCTTTGACACTTTGAACCCCCTGAAAGATAACGTTTGTTAGTTCTTTTGACTGGATTTAACATTTTATAGAATGTTACAAATAGAGGTACGAAATAATGGTGTTTACACAGCCCCTCAACGATGGAGTTTATGGGTAAACTAGAACTTACCAATAAACGAACATCGTTAATAAGAATCAAGGTTCTAAAAATCGCTAGGCGGGTGCTAGGCACCAGACCGCGCCTAGGCGGGATATAGGCGGGGCCTAGAAATAAGACATAATATCCGATTTTTAATATATTTTTATTATAACCTAATTATTAAACATAAAGTTTTTAAATATACTAATACTAAATATCACCTAATAATTTAAAAATAATAATTACATTATGATGTTAAATTTTAAAAGTAAAACAAGAAATTAAATATCATCTAAGGTTCAAAATATTACAAAAATAGTCAATAGTTCAATTATCCATAGGTTCGTTGACAATTACAAATTTACAAAAATAATTTAATAATTTGAAATTGATATTTATTATTATTATTATTTTAAAAACCCAAAATGAAATTATTTAGAACCAATTTTTTTAAAAAAACTAAAAAAATAGGAAAAATCAGCAGTTGGCCGCCTAGCCGATTTTTTCGCCGATTGCCAAATTTTTAGGCGTCGGAATGGCGCCTAGGCCAATTTTTATAACACTGATAAGAGTAGACTCTCTAATTTTGAGAAAATCATAACTAGAAAGAATTTAAACGTAACATTTTACGATGTCGCAGTTCATGTCATGACAATCATGTGGTGTGCTTGTGTGATGTTATGCTTTTATACTGTGATGGTTGTGGCTACCGAAGTAGGTTGCCTACATATTCTTATAAAAGGAATCAAACTGATCGTAGTTCGGCCAAAGCCAAACAATGCAAGTTTAGATATACGTGTGGACAATTCCCAAGACTTGGGGTTCGCACCCCTTACGAGAAATGTCCAAAAATAGACTTATAAAAACCAAGCTACATGAAAACAATTCCCAAGACCTGGGGTTCACACCCCTTGCGGAAAAGGATAAAAAGCAGGAGAAGCATGCAAGCATATTGCGTAGGAACATGCAATCATTTTGGCATGGGAGGAGCATGGAAGCATATTGCGTAGGAACATGCAATCATTTTGGCATGAGAGCATGGAAGCATTTTGCGAATGCAAATAATTACGTGGTAATGGTCGTGCCTACCGAAGTAGGCTGCCTACGTATCATTATAAAATGAATCAAACCAATCGTAGTTCGGTCAAAGCCGTACAATGCAAGTGTAGATGTACGTGTGGACAATTCCCAAGACGCAGGGTTCGCACCCCTTGTGAGAAATATTCAAAAATAGACTTATAAAAACCAAGCTACATGAAAACAATTCCCAAGACTTGGGGTTCGCACCCCTTGCAAAAAAGGATAAAAAAACAGGAGAAACATGCAAACATGTAAGCATATTGCGTAGGAACATGCGATCATAGTGGTATGAGAGCATGGAAGCATGTAAGCAGATTCCATAGGAACATGCAATCATTTTGACATGGGAGCATGGAAGCATGTAAGCATATTGCGTATGAACATGCAATCATTTTGGCATGGAGACATGTAAGCATATTGCAAATGCAAATAATTGTGCGGTGATGGCCGTGACTACCAAAGTAGGCTGCCTACGTATCCTTATAAAAAGAAATCAGACCGATCGTAGTTCGACTAAAAGTTGAACGATGCAAATGTAGATGATGGGAATATGTGATATTGAAATATGCAAACATTTAATATGAGAACATGCAAACATATTGTGATGCACATAAATGCGTTGTGATGGTCGTGCCTACTAGAATAGGCTGCTTACGTATCCCCTTTCAGGAATCAGACCAACCGTAGTTCGGATTCAACTGAACAAAGTGAGTGATGATGTGTGTGTAGTGGCGGATCCAAAGATAAACTTCAGCGGTGTCACAAATTAAACTTCGGCGGTATCACAAATTAGTACTAATGTACTATTACATAATTGTTTTAGAAATTACAATTGTCCCTTACGTGTTTTCATACGCTGAAAACGTTGAATTACATCATCATTTGTAATGCTCATTAACAAGTCTATTTCAATAAAACATGCAAAGAGTCATTTAAAAGTTGATCGGACATTTGAAAAATAAAAAAAACCCCTAATTTTTTTATATAACCTCAAGAATTTCAAATTTTCAACTTTCAAGAATCCCAATTCACAACAATGCAACTGTAACACAACAAAGAAACTAATTCTAGCAAATTCGTAGTAGAAATTAACCTCAAATTCAAAAATCAAAAGCCCTAATTTTAGATAAGTAGAAATAATTCCAACAAATTCATTAATCAAAATATCAAATCAATTAATCAATAATCAAGTAATCAACTATATAAACCTAAATTCAAAAATCGAAAGCCCTAATTTTGATAAATAGATGGATCATAAATTCATAATAATCAATTAGTCATAAAAATCAAAATTCAAAAATCAAAACTAAGAAGAATTTGAGACAGTGAATTACCTAGTGAGAATGTGAGAGTTGAGACTAGAGAAAGAAACTAAGAAAGAGAATGAGCCCTGCAGTGAAGAATACGTGAGTGCTGCCTGCTCCAGTGAGAAAGTTCCTTCTTTCCATCTGGGTATAGAGAGAAAGTTTAGGGCAAGCCTTCTTTAATTCTTTCCTGTTGCCGTCTCCCCTGCCCCCCGCCCTCGGTGGTCCACTGGTCCTGCATTCCTGCTCCTGCCGCCTCAGGCTTCACGACTTCAGTTCAGAGTTGTAGACGCAGCCCTCTGAAGACACAGACTATCGTCTATTGCATCGACTTCGCTGCTTCGCAGAGATTAGTTTTTTCCGCCTTGTTGCTATTTCTGTTTGCGTGAGCTACATGTTTGGGAAGAAAAATCTGAGCGGTGTCACTCAGTAAAACAACGTCGTTTCACGGGGTAAAAATTAAAATCTGACCGGTGCACTTGCCCCTAAGTGTATAAGGTGCATCCGCCACTGTGTGTGTGTGGTTAATTTTCAAGACCCGGGATTCACACCCCTTGCGAGAATGACTAAAATCAGAAAGAAAGAAAAAACTCTATAAAAACCATGATATGTGCTGGACCATTCCCAAGACCCGGGGTTTGCACCCCTTGCGAGGAAGGATCAAAAGCACAGAGAAAGATGTTTTTTTGTTTTTGTTTTGTTTTGTGTGTATCATTTTTTTAGATGCAGGGTGTATACCCTTTGTGAAAAAACATGATAAAAATCAAAGACTTTTGAAGAAATGAAATCATAAAATGCATGTGACATATAAAATCTTTTTTACGTGATTATTGGTTGCAATGACTTTTGAAACCATCACATAATCTTCTTTTTCACGATTGCTTTTTTCCATCGCTTTTCTACAATCGCCTTATGTATATGCGATTGCTTAACAATTGCGAGTATCATCACCTTTGAATATTTGAGGGGAATTTGCCAAACAAAAATAGGCCCCGCGGAAAATAGAAAGATAATGTAATGATTTTCTTAAATACGCGATTGCATCTGTAGTCGTAAAATTTGACTAATGTCGAGCGATGGTTTTGCCATCACATTTATAAATAATAAAATAAAAATAGAAAAATATTTTTGCGTGATTGTTGGTTGTGATGGCTTCAGAAGCCATCACTTAATCTTTTTTTTTCCGAATACTTTTTCAATTGCTTTTTCTTCAATCGCTTTATGTTTATACGATTGTTTTACAGTCGCTAGTGCCATCGCCTTTGAATTGGTTGCGATGGCTTTTGAAACTGTTGCTTAATCTTCTTTTTAGAGATTGTCTTTTTCATCGTTGTTTCTGCGTTATGTTTATGTGATTGCTGTTGATTCCTATGATTAGATTTGGTTGAGTCATCTTAGATTCTTTTTTGTGCAAGAGGCTAAAAGGTCTGCAGCCGATTAGTGTGGCAACTGTCTTAGAATCACTTTGTTTAGAATAGTTTCTAAGTGTTAGTTCTTAGGCGCTCCACAGCAAGCTTCTTCAGCAGCCCTTGAAGGACAAGCAGACTTTGAAGTCTGCTCAATTAGCGGAAAATCAAATTTGGCCAAAATCAAGGAACAATGACACGTGTACACCTATTTAGATATTTTCGAAAATATCTAGTCATCATGTCTTCACCAGATAATTTTTCAAGAAGTCAACTCTGCATAATGACAAGCTGTCGGGCGAATCCGAAAATCAAGGCGAAGACATTACCCGTTTTGGCTAAGAAGACTTTCCAAGCTGCAAAGCCTGCACTCTGAAACATTACTCTGTTTAGTAATGTCTTCTCTGCACACTGCATCTCTGATGACTGTGGCTGTTTCTTGTCTCAATGCGCCGAATTGCATTCAATGCAAAAGAACGTTGGACTCAATTATCTCTGATTTGAAACCAACGGTCAAAAGGTCTCTTCCTGGTATTTATTCAAGTGTTGAAGATCTAAAAAAAACAACTCTTGCGCATAAACTCTTAAGCTTCATCTTCATCACTCAAGCATTCAAGAGATCAAAGGACAAGGGCTAACACTTCACCAAACTTTCTGAAGCTGCAGATCTGCCATCTTAAATTCTTTCTCAGCTTCATTCTGTTTGTCTTTAAACTGTTCTTTAATTCTGCACGTGTGGAGAACAATTATCTATTGATTGTCTCTCTCACCTCTATACACTTGGTTAAAAACTACTTTTGTACACGATCCATTAGAGATCTAAATCATAAACCTAGTGGATAAAACAAGTGCACTTTTAAAATCCAAAGCTAACCACTTTGGTAGTGGATGTAGTACTATTCAAAGTACGAACCACTTCAAATTCTTGTGTGCAGTTCAGACTCTTCTTATCTTTCACTTTAACTGTTTATGTTTAACTATTCGGATCTACGCCTTATGACTCCCTTGATAATCTTAGAATCTGATTTGTTTCCGCTGCCTAAGCATTTCTATTCAAACCTTTCATAAATCCTTAAGAAGTGTTCTTAAAAGAAAAGTTTTACAAAAACATAACTAGGCTATTCAACCCCCCTTCTAGCCTAGATTGAGCCTATTTTGGGACCAACAATTGGTATCAGAGCTTCATTCTTTGAAAAATCATTTTTCCAAGATTAACCTCTTGAGAATAGATCCTATGGCTCACTATATGCTGCCTACTTCAAATACCAGCCACGTCCCAATATTGGACGAAGGCCATTTCGAAGTATGGAAAGATAAGGTTATGAGATATATGAATTCTATTGACAATCGGTTGTGGCAATGTGTTCTGACAGGTCCATATATCCCAATGAAGCCCAACCTACTTGCTGAAGTAGCCAGTGGTCCTCCTGAGATACCTAAATCTATGAACGAATGGACAGACGAAGAAAGGAGGCTTGTTGAACTCGACAGCAAGGCTATTCATATTATATCCAGCTCTGTCGACACAAGCACATACCAACAAATCATCAGATGCAAAACTGCCAAGGAAATGTGGGAAGCCTTGGTGGAATATCTTGAAGGAGATCTACCCACAAGGGACAACAGAAAATACAACTATATTCAACAGTTCGACTCATTCAGAAAAGATCCTAAGGAGACTCTACGGCAAGCCTACGACAGATTTTGTGAGGTAGTAAATAGTTGTTACTCTTTAGGAAAAGAATATAGTGTTAAAGAAGTAAATATGAGATTTCTAGCTTCTTTAGGAAGTTTGTGGCATGTAAAAACCACTGCAATAAAAGAGTCCAAAGACTTGAACTCCATGCATCTCAGAAGCTTGTATGCGAGTTTAACAGTCTATGAGCAAGAATTACTTCAAGCTCAAGAACAGGACAAACATTTTAAACTTCCTTCCTTTTCTGCTATCTCTCGGGAAATTCTGTTCAAGAAAGCAAACCATCTACTTCTTCTTCAAACGAGAATGAAATTCTCTCTGACGAGCAATTTGCTATGTTCGTTAAGAAGTTTCAAAAGTTCTCAAAATTTAACAAAAGAAAGCAAACCAAATAGCGGACTTTGGAAAGATGGCGAAAACTCACACAATAATGAGTTAGTTTGCTACAATTGCAGGAAACCTGGTCACTTTGCTTCTAAATGTCCTAAGCCTAAATATGAAGCCTATAAAAGGAGACCTTCTAAATCATTTTCTAAACATAGAGGTCTCCTGGCTGAGGACTTAGAAGAAAACCATGTAGCCACTTGGTTTGAAACTGATTCTGACGAGGATGATAGTGATGACTCACCTGAGCAAGCACACATTTGTCTTGTTGCTCTAGAGTCACCTCCTCCCACCTATGACTCGCATGTGAAGTTAAGTACTCTCCCTTTCAAGCTAACATAGAACAATCTTCTGAAGAGCCTTCAAAAGAAGAAATCCTCAAAGATGCTCAAGATATGCTAGAGGAATTCAATGAATTTAGGAAGGCCTATGTTAAGTTAGCTAAAAGTCATGAGAAGTCGAATCGAGAAATCCATGCCGAAACCGAAGTTAAAAACTCTCCAATCCACAGAAAGTATCAAGTTAAAAGAAGAGAACAAGTTTCTCAATGAAAAGGTTGCTTGTCTTATTGATCATGCCAAAGAGTTATCGCCGAGAAAGAAGAGTTGCAAAACCATTAACTCATGGAATAACTCAACGGCAGCCTGATCAAATTTTTGAGATCAGCCCTCAACATAAATATGGGCTAGATTCTCTAATGAAATCTCTAGCAACCTCTCAAAGAAAATGAACATTTTACAAATGAATAGTAATATTCCTCCGCACAATATCGAAACCTAACAAGGGTAAAGAAGGAATTGGTTATATCGCTACTCCTTATAAATACCCTAAGGTTCAAATTAATTGCAAACAAAGGAAGCTTTGAAAGCAAAGCAATCATCCGCCTGAGATAAATTCATAAAGAAGGTGCACTTACAACGCCCTCCACCAAAGACTTCAGGAAAGCAAAGGTCGCCAAGCCGGCCGATGAAAAGTCCGCTCAACCTATCGATCAACAAGACATGATGGTGCCATCGCTACGCAATTTGCTGACACCAAGCTTAAAGGAAAATGCATTAGAGGCATCAAAGTCTACTACCAAACATTCTTTTGCTAAGCAAAACTGCGTATCTGAGACTCGAAACCTCATCACGAGATGCCTCTAAGCCTGTTGTTAACAAAATTTGCTAACCCAGGCTGTGATAAGAAAAAGTGTTCAAAAACCATCAAACATCAGCATAATCATGTAGACTTACGTAATTTTCATCAACGTACATTTTGTAAGTGTTTTGGCCACTTGGTCCATGAATGTCTGGC
>JABEVN020003943.1:0-16305 GCA_013146195.2 Codonopsis lanceolata | reverse complement strand
CGGGGGACATAGTAAATATGTCATGAGAATATTTATTTTTATGATTGGTGACATTTTATTCTCTTTTAGCGCGACCATAATGCAGCTTATTAGACAATAAATGCAAATGATGGATGTATTATATTACTTTATTTGATGCAAATGCAATGCAAAAAATTATGGATGCTTACTAACATGATGCATGGACACTATTTATCTTATTATGCATTGAAAAATGCAAAATGACATATCTTTAAAATGCAAAATACACTTTTTATGATGCCTAACATGCAAAAATGCGTATTTAGATGCAAAAAAAATATTTTTTTCTTTTTTTTAAAATTATTTTATATGCATATGAAAATGTAAAGGAATACAACATATATGAAAAATATACATTTTTTTCTTTATTTATCATTATTATTAGTTTTTATATAATGCCTAAAATGCTAGAATACATGTTTAGATGCACAAAAATGCATTTATATATATATATATATATATATATATATATATATTGTTATTATTTTTTTATATTTTTTTATGCATGCAAAATGCTTATTATTATTCCTATTGAAAATGATGTCTTTATTATAAAATGCATCACATGAATTAGTATGTTGCAATTTTATGATTCATGAAATACAATGTATGCAACATGTTTATCATTTATCATTACTTATTCTTATTATTTATACTTATTCATTCATTTTTTTCTTTTTCTTTTTTTGCGAGGAAAATAAAGATAGTAGTCTTACCTCTTTCTTCCCTTTCTCTCCTTTTTTTTTCCAGTTCCGTAGGCCATTCCAGAGGGTTCGGGCTTCTTGTACCAATGTGATGGAGATTATCACATGTTGCCCGAGGCAGCACATGTCTTAGTGGATAGTTCTGGCTTCAATACCTTTCTTCATGTCTTTCGCCCCTTCACGATTTATCTGTCGATTTTTTATGCGCTTCGGGACTATTGGTGGGACACCACCCATACCTTTCATTTCAACTGGGGGGAGGCGACCATGACCCCCTGTGACTTTGCCGCTATCAACGGTCTCCCTACCAACATCGGTGAGACCTTGGCTCCCAATTATACTATCTGTCGGCGTCCAGAGGAGGTGGAGGACCTCCTGGGTTTTGAGCCAGAATTTAAATCGACGGACGAGATTTTCATTAATAGTGTGCGATAATAGCTCCTAGCCAACGCTGGGCGGGTCCCAGAAAATGATCCCGCAGTCGTGACTCGCGCGGCTAGAGCATTCCTATTTTTCTTCCTCGGCACGTCGCTTTTTGCCAACTCTTCTACCACACTGAGGGTTTCTGTCCTGACCTGCTTGGCAGATTTTGAGCGGATCCTTGCTTAAGATTGAGGCGGCGGGCTTTGCGAACTATATTATATGCACGGGGCTTCTTGGGAATGACTCACCGACCTTGAATGGATTTGCCCCGGCGTGGGAGGTATATGCCTTTTCCTGCTTTTGCTGCTTCTTTTTTTTCTTTTATATATATCTTTGCAGCATTCATTTTTTTTATTGATAAAATTTTCTTTTATTTTTTTATTTCTTTTTGTAGGTCTGGGCCTTTTCATTCTTTCATTTCACGCCGGGTCGTCTTCATCAACGTGCCCACCAGCCACCTTATCTGCTTCAGTTCATTGATGAGAACAGAGTTAGGTCAGACCAGGACGGTGGTTGTGCGAAGAAGGAACGGGTTCAGGAGTGGATTACTAGCTCGAATCCAGGTACGGTGCACTTCCTTCCTCGGGAGGGCCTGGAGGGGCATTACGTTGTTACTTTGGGATTGAGCCGCTGTCGGATACTGATGGTATCCATTATGGTGGATTCGTTATATATGGGCGAGCGGGTCAACTGCCTGCATTATCCGATTTTGGTCCCTCCAGTGGTGCCTCCTCGGCCCCCTTTCTAGGTGATAAAGCCCGACCAGTTGCCAAACAGGTATCAGTACCTGTCGAAATTCCTTATGCTAGCGACAGATTTTCCTGTTATGGCATATGAGGATTTTTTAGGACAATGCTTCATCCTCCCTTTCTTGCTCTGCTTTGCCCGGGCAGGCTTCGATGCTCTGCCGGGCGAGGCCTTCCATCCCATCTCTCGATGAGAATCGGAGTTCTTTGAGTCCGATGGACGTCTTCTACCTTCGGTATCATTAGGCGGTCATGTGGTAGAGGAGATGCTTCTAGATGTCGAGATCCCTAAGGAGCGTCGGGTCCCGGAGCAGGCCTGTTCGGTAGACACATTTACCTTTGCATTTATTTATTTATTTATTTTTTCATCATGCACACATATTTTTTTATTTATCATTTTTCTCCTTTTTATGCATGTCTATTATTTTTTTGCAGACTAATATATATATATATATATATATATATATATATATATATATATATATATATATATATATATATATATATATATATATATATATATATATATATTTATTTATTTATTTATTTATTTGTTTTTTACTGTCCCACTTTTTTTCAGGTGAATGTGTCCACCTACAAGAGGCTGCTGCGGGACTTTTTTAGTATTAACAAGCTTTATCAAAAGCTTGTTGACGAATTTTCCTGTAGTGGGAGTGTCGCGCGGCAAACCAGCGCCGGATGGTGACGCGATGATCATCTTGGTCGAGCAGGGTCAAGCATCTGAGTGGTGGCACGGGTCCTTGGGTCATGGGTGGTGGTCTTGATAGGAGCCAGTCATCCCGAGCACATTAATCTTGGATACCTGCGATTATTAGTTTCTTTTTCTTTCTTTTTTTTATACCAAAACCTGTACAAACATTTATTAAATAATGTAATAAAATTTTATATGATGCCAAAATATTTAAAATGCAGACTCAAAAACACGTATAAAATAAAGTTATACCAATATATAAGGGTAACGGCACACTGTATTTTTAGAAAAGGGTTTTATAAGAATACACCTTCGGGCTCGAGCGGGCTTTTCTGGTGATACGCGGGGAGGAAAAGGCAACCGCCTTCTCCTGTTTCCTGGCCATATAAAATGATATTCCCTCTATTTTCAAATTATTATTTTCTTTGATCCGACACATCGTTTAAAAAAAATATAATTGATTATATTATAAAAATTAATAAAATGTGTGGTTTTCTTTAATACTTTTGAATATGCAGTCATAATTAAAGTATATATAAAATATAAGGGTAAAGTGGTAAAAGTGTTTTCTTAAAATAGAAAGTTTCGAAAGAGAATAATTATTTAAGAACTGACGAAAAAAGAAAGACGAACGATAATTTAAAAACGGAGGGAGTATATCTTACGAAAAAATATATGTAAGATTATCTTATCTAAGTTTTTGCATATTTAATTTGTGGTTTTTCACCATATCTTTAAACTAAAAAATATAAGATTAATTCCCCAGGACCTTTCTTTAAAATAAAAATAAATAAATTTATTTTTAAAAAAATTGCATATATTCAATAAAAATATCTCATTCTTGAGCCATTAGCCTAGCCAACCCCGAATTTGTGTTGGAAACTTGGTGTTTTAATCTGTTTCTGTTACAGCATCTGCATACTGCTTGTGTTTTCTGATCACTGATCAGTCTGCTCTCCATAAAACTGTTACATATTTTTGATTTCTGTTTTTGCTTCAAATTTACAGAATTTAATTTGTTTGTTTTGTTTTGTTAACAGAAATTAAGAAATCTGCTTGTTTTGTTTCAGTTTTCATTAAGTGTGCAAACCTGATTCTGCATGTATTTGTGAACACACACTTGCATTACTGGAAATATTAAATCAGCCAAACAAGCCATTAGCTTAAGTGCTCGAGGATATTTGTGAACACACACTTGCATTACTGGAAATATTAAATCAGCCATACCCCTTCCTACAATCTTAAGACAAAAGTGTATTTTTGGCTTGGTTTTCGTTTCCAGCATAGGGCAGATTCTGCATGTTATATAATTTGCTTCTGCATTGAACTGGTTGTGTTTCAGATTTTATTAAAACTGTTACAGATTACAGAACCTTAGTACATTTTAATTTGTACAGATTACACTGCCTAAGTTACAGATTCTGCCTGCTTTCTGTTTTGTTTGTTATACATATTAATCTGTACATATAACAGTTTACTTATGAAACTGTTGCAACTGCATGCTGTTTTGAACTAACAGATTCTGCATAGAAATTATCTGTTTATATTACAAGTCTGTTTTAGTGCATGCGGTTACACGTGCGCCTCGGTTTCAATCGTTTGTTAGCATTCACGATTTGAATACGTATTCTGATTCTGCCTTTCTGTATTTTTGTATTACGGATTCGGGCCGCAGTTATAACACAGGCGGTGTTTACGCTTCTACTTGAATTTTTGCATGCTAGGCGTTATGATTCATACATATTATAGACTATAAACAGAAATTTCTGCATGTTACATAATTTTGGACAGTTTAGAACCTGATTACATAAGTCTCAAGTGTTCAGTTCCTGTTTTGTTACATGTTACAGATTCTTCCTTTTGTTTTAATCTGTTTACAGATTCTATTTCATGCACTGAACAATCTGGTTACTGCATTAAAACAGCCTATTTCCGCTACTGTGCTATCTGTTTTTGTTACAGATTATCCAACCATACTCTGAATAGTTTATGTTTCAAACCTGCTTTTGTACAGAATTAAATACTGTTACTGCATTAATCTGTTTATGGTACATATTTTAATATGTTTACATTACTGACATCGCATCTTTGCTTGTGTTCGATCAGGATCGATGCACTCTCCATAAAAGCATTACTGATTTTTGATTTACATTTACGTTTCAAATTCACAATTTAATCTGCTTGTTTTGTTTTGTTAACAGAAATTAAGAAATCTGCTTGTTTTGTTTTAGTTTTCATTAAGTGTGTAAACTGATTACGCATATAGCAATTTAAAACGATTACGCATTATTCTTGCATGTCTTTTACATTGCGCATTAAAACGATCTGTTTTCAAGCATACAGTTACGGTTTTACGCTTACGTATTGAATACATTTTTAAGTTCTGGTTACGTATCTATATTCGATTTCGGTTCTTGTTTACATTACAAGTTCTGATTGACCTTACGCCATAATACATTGCAGTTACATACATACTTTTCGATTTACTGACATATTAATATCTGATTATTACCTTTACTTAGTAATCTGTAATTAGCATACTATTAAACAACACTTAATTGTATTAATCAAAGTGTTTTAATCTGTCACACAGAAATAAAACAACATAGACTGCACAGGAAAGTCTATTAAAATCTGGTTGCTAATTATATAGAAACAATAGTGTTTCATATAACTTAGCATAATCCCATTTTGTGTGTAGCATGGCCTCCAATTCTGGAAAGGAACCCGCTGCTGTACAACAGCCCATGGCTGAACTGATGCATACCACCGTTCACACTCATACTGAGCGCCCGGAAAAATTTGTTGGCAGAGAATTCAAAAGATGGCAACAAAAGATGCTCTTCTACCTTACGACGTTGAACCTGTTTAAGTGCCTGAAGGAAACAACTCCTATCTTGAAAGAAGGGGAAACGGATCGCACCACCGTGGCCGTTGTCGAGTCATGGAAGCACTCCGACTTCCTTTGCAGGAACTACATCTTAAATGGACTGGATAACTCGTTATACGATGTATACAACCCATTTAAGATGGCTAAAGACCTTTAGGAATCATTGGAAAAGAAGTACAAAACCGAGGATGTCGGCTCGAAGAAATTCGTAGTTTCTAGGTTTTTAGACTTTGTAATGAATGATTCAAAAAGTGTTATGACACAGGTTGAACAACTCCAACTTATCTTGCACGAGATAGCAGCCGAAGGGATGATAGTTTCCGAATCATTCCAAGTTACGGCAATGATCGAGAAGCTACCTCCCGCGTGGAAGGACTTCAAAAACTATCTCAAGCATAAGCGCAAAGATATGTCGTTGGAGGATTTGATCCTAAGGCTAAGGATTGAGCAGAATAAACGGGTCGCCGACAAAAAGCAGCTTCGCCCCATAGAAGGGGCGTATGTGGTCGAGCAAGACTCCAAGAAAGGGAAGCATAAAAGCTCCGGGGAAGGGACATCTACGCAAGGAAAGAAGTACAAGTTCAAAGGCAAGTGCTTGAACTGTGATAAGAAGGGCCATAAAGCTGCGGAATGCCGAGGCAAGAAGCGAGTCCGCAAAGAAGCCAACGTGGTTGATGAAGACATCAGTATGATTTGCGTGGTTTCAGAGACAAACTTGGTCGACACAGGTCGTGAATGGTATGTAGACACCGACGCCACACGTCACATATGCGGCGATGCAAAGATGTTCTCATCTTACTCCAAAGTGACGTCCGGCGAGAAGTTTTTCATGGGCAACTCTTCCACCTCTGGAATGGAAGGAAAGGGGTGAGTGATACTCAAGATGACCAGCGGACGGGAATTGGTGCTCACTAATGTCCCGGATATTAGGAAAAACCTAATCTCCGGCTCCCTTTTAATAAACCATGGGTTCAAGTTAGTCTTCCAATCGGATAAGTTTGTACTTACGAAGAGTGGAGTTTTCATGGGTAAGGGTTACCTCAATGAGGGCTTGTTCAAGTGTAATGTACTGGTGGTAACCCCACCCAACAATAGTAGCATTAATAAAGCATCTACATCTTCTTCTTACTTGCTTGAGCACTCTAATATTTGGAATCTTAGACTAGGTCATGTTAACCATGATTCTATAAGACGATTAATGCAAATTGAATTAATTCCAAAAGCTTGAATCGACACTAAGGAAAAATGTCAAATATGTGTTGAGGCTAAACAAACAAGAACCTCCTTTCAAACAATAGAGCTAGTTCATAGCGATCTATATGATTTATAAATCCATAGAGTCATGTGGCGGGAAAAACTATTTCATCACCTTTATTGATGATTGATCAATGTATTTTATACGTCGATTTTATATGCTTCTGTGACTTAAATTATGCTATTTCACGAGTCTTTTGAGTACTAATATATATTTTCGGTGAGTTTTGTAAGTTTCAGGATTGTTCGTGAAAATACGCGAAACTCCAGGGTTTTAAGTGCAAATTACAAAGAAAGAAAAATTGAAGAAAAATGAAGACTGTCAATCTGGACACCTTGCGGACGCAAGGTGCCCCAGACCTTGCGACCGCAAGGTAGGCAGTATAGGCCCCCGAAGTCAGCTATCAAAGAATCAAAGCCACCCTGGAGACCTTGCGGACGCAAGGTATCCAGCACCTTGCGACCGCAAGGTAGGCAGAATGCGACCTTTTCGGATTTTCACACAGTCATTCGATCCAATCACAACTCCCGAGTATATATAGAAGTCAGATGCCGAGCCTAAGCATAGGGAGGACGGCTGGAAGCTCTCTTTACATAGATTTTAGGTAGTTTTAGATTGTATAACATAGTTAGGTTTTGTAATTTCAAGTATTGAAGATCAAATCATGCCTTTCATCATCTCCATGTGCTGTTCATCGTCTATGATGAACTAAATCATCCCTAATCTAGGAGGTGGGAGGTAACTTGTATCGAATTTATGTGTTGATTTATATATATATGTCTATTCAATGCTTGTTGATTGTGTTGTTTATCAACCCCTATATTATTTTGCTTTGAACAAATGAATGTAATCGCAAATAATAAAGGCTTAGAGGTGCGGATAACTGCATGACCAAGTGCATATGTCGTACACTGGCTCACCAACACAATAAATTGGACCTATCGAAGCACGAGAGTGATAAGTTAGGACCAGGTTCTTACATGATCTAGGTGACAGATAGATCATAAATCTAGGTGACAGCTAGATTACAGTTCCTGTGCTTAGGATATGGAATGGGTGAATTTTGCGGGGATGGAGGCTGAACCAATTGTTCAACAGACCATATCTATTTTTAGTGAACGAACCCAAGACATTGATTGACATTATTATGAATTGAACATAAAGGAGATATAAGTGAAACCCAGAATCCTAGATTTCCACTCACCATAAGATCTTCATATCTACTATTACTGTCTAATTAGTTAACATCTATAACTAGTAATTTAGAGTAGAATTAAACATAAAAACCCCCCTTAGGTTAATAATTTGCTATCTATAATCCGCACTGTTCGTGATCACTTGTCTCTGTGGGTTCGACCCTTGCTTCCGAGTCTATTCTATAATAGTCTTGTACACTTGCAAAGAAATAGATAAATAAAACAATCGATCAATGATAGCACACGTTATTGTCATCTTTTACTTGTTAAATAGTAAAGACGAAGCGTTCGAGGCATTTAAAATGTACAAGAACGAAGTAGAAAATCAACTTGAGAAAAAAGATAAAAACTCTCAAATCTGATAGAGGAGGTGAGTACGTACATCCTTTTAAGGACTTTTGTGCAGCACATGGAATAATTCATCAAGTGACTCCTCCTTATACTCCACAATCCAATGGGATTGCGGAAAGGAAAAATCGCACACTCAAAGAAATGATGAATTCATTACTGATTCAATCAGGCCTACCCCGACGAAATGTGGGGGGAGGCGGTGCTCACAGCAAATTACTTGCTCAACTAGTTACCACACAAGAAATTAGAGCAAACTCCTTATGAATTATGGACTGGTCGAAAACCTTCCTATAAATTCATCAAAGTATGGGGGTGCTTGGCTAAGGTGGCAGCACCATCACCTAAAAAGATGAAAATCGGACCAAAAACCGTAGATTGTATCTTCATAGGATATGCAGGTCGGAGTAGTGCCTATAGGTTCTTAGTGCACAAGTCCGACAATCCAAATATTGAAGTAAATACAATACTCGAATCAAGAAATGTCACATTTTTTGAAAACATATTTCCATTAAAAAATAACCAAAATACTAATGGAAAATGCTCATTTCCTTGGAACACAAGCGAATACGAGAACGAGGTCCCCACGGATAGTGGTCCCATGGACATAGTCCAAGAAGACCATACAGCTGCACCGGATGATGAACCAAGAAGGAGCAAACGAGCAAAAATAATTAAAACCTTCGGCCCCGACTTTGTGACCACGTTTATAGTGGATAATGAACCTCGCACGTTCAAAGAAGCAATGTCTACTCCCGAAGCTCCTCAATGGAAAGAAGCCATTAATGGCGAAATATCTTCCATTATGCAAAACCACACTTGGGAATTAGTTGATCTTCCCAAGGGGTGTAAATCATTGGGCTGTAAATGGATTTTCAAAAGAAAATTAAAACCCGATGGTTCCATTGATAAGTATAAAGCACGATTAGTCGCAAAAGGGTTTAATCAAAAAGAAGGTGTTGATTATTTTGACACTTATGCCCCTGTAATCCGAATTACGTCAATTCGACTACTAATTGCTTTTGCAGCTCTGCACGGTCTTAGCATACATCAAATGGATGTTAAGACTGCATTCCTAAATGGGGAACTCGAAGAAGAAATCTATATGAATCAACCCGAAGGATTCATAGCTCGGGCAAGCGAAAGTATGCCGATTGGTCAAATCGTTGTACGGATTAAAGCAAGCACCAAAACAATGGCATAAACGTTTTGATGACGTAGTACTTACTAATGGGTTCAAGATCAACGAATGTGACAAATGTGTGTACGCCAAAAATACCCAACATGGTTACGTCCTTATCTGCCTCTACGTAGATGACATGCTCATCATCGGCAATAACGACAACATGATCAAGGACACCAAGAAAAGGTTGGCCAACAGGTTCGACATGAAAGACCTTGGGATAGCTGATGTCATCTTAGGTATTAAAATATCTAGAACATCCAAGGAGATCATATTATCACAATCTCATTACATCGAGAAATTACTGGAGAAATTCAGCAATGGTGATAATAGTATTACAAAAACTCCAATAGATCCAAACTTTCATCTCAAAAAGAACCTACACGAAAGTGTATCTCAAATTGAATACTCTCGTGTAATTGGGAGTCTAATGTATCTCATGAATTGCACGCGACCAGATATTGCTCAAACAGTCAATCGTTTAAGCACATTTAATAGCAATCCCGGACATGATCACTGGAAGGCTATTGTAAGAGTCCTTAGGTATCTTCGATACACTAAAGACTATGGGTTGCACTATTCGAAGTATCCAGCAGTAATAGAAGGTTATAGTGATGCCAACTGGATATCTGATACCAACGACTCAAAATCCACAAGTGGATTTGTATTTACACTTGGGGGTGGTGCTGTCGCATGGAAATCTTCCAAACAGACTTGCATCGCAAGATCTACAATGGAATCATAATTTATCGCCTTAGATAAAACAGCGGAAGAAGTCGAATGGCTACGCAACTTCCTAGAAAATCTTCCAGCATGGCCACAACCAGTGCCAACTATATGCATCCATTGCGACAGCCAAGCCGCAATTGGAAGGGCACAAAATAATATGTATAACGGTAAATCGTGACACATACGACGGCGTCACAATACCGTTAGGCAACTTCTCTCAAATGGTGTAATCACCATCGATTGCATTCGATCGAAAGACAACCTAACGGATCCACTAACTAAAGGTCTGTCTAAAGAGCAAGTATGCAACTCATCGAAGGGAATGGGCCTAAAGCCTATGAAATAAAGAATAATTTAGCGACAAACCCCACCTAGTTGATTGGAGATCCCATGGTCTAGGTTCAAAGGGACAACCCAACTAAATTAATCTCCATGAAAACACTAAGGGACTTAAGTCTTACCCATTCCTATGGTGAAACACACTAGTGTTATCTGTCACGGTATAGGATAAATTTTGCTTTTAATGGTTCCTATGACTTGAATTGTCAAGCAGAGTTATGACAGAACAACTCTTTATAGGCAATCACCTATGTGAATGTAAGAGTGGCCGATCTTATGAGAATTACGAGGCTAAAATTCTCTAAAACATTCACAGAACCAGGTATCGTTCAGGGCCAATGTTGATTCTTATTTTGTTAGATTTATATCTGTTCATACATTACCCTAGTTTTATACTTCAGTGGCTAATCGGGCTGCGTATCGATTAGCGTGGTAACTATGTATAGAAGTTTGCCCTAGTATAATTTTTATAGGACTTTACAGGTTCAGCGGAAGACCTCTTCAAGGCTTCACCGGAAGACCTGCTCAAGCTTACAAACGGCAGACCTTGAGTACACCTGGTCAATCATGACATGTCCTGTCCAGCAAAGATTAATGGATCAATTCAAATTTATCCATGTTTGAATTTAAATTGAGACATTTCCTGACACCTCAAACCCACCAAAAGCAGCTTTCCGAAAAGCAGGAAGACTTTTCACGGCTGAGCAGTGAAAGCGAGGAAGCGGCTTGTCACTCTATGCGTAACAACTCTCTTAGATCTGACATCAAGATTGCCCAACTTTCAGAAGATCTCAGAAATCATTTCCTGCTCGATATATGTGAAGACAAAATTCCTGACTGACAGCCCCATGCATTTAATGCATTCAACCTAATAGAGTTGTTAAAGTCCTCGTCTTCTCCAACGGATCTTTTGAGTGCACCTGCTATAAATAGTACCATTAAAGACTGAAGAACAAAAGAGATCGATCGAACACTTGAAGAATTGCTCTGAAACTCTACAGCTCTAAGTCTTACTACTCAGTGCATTCAAGAGATCCTCAACAGATCCAGAAGTCCTCGTCAACAACAAGAAGTCGTGCATCAACATTTATTGTTTTACTTCTTGTTGTTATTCATTCATTAGCTATACTTCTGCACGAATTAAATATCTTGTTTTCACAGATATTTAATTCCTTAAACCCCAAACACAAGTCAATATTTTGTACACGATCCATTGGGAATATTCTTTGTAATAGATCTAGTGGAAAACATATTGCACAATATATAAATCCAAGGTTGACTGCCTTGGTGGTGGACGTAGCACTCTTTATAGTGTGAACCATCCCAAAATACTTGTGTTTATTCCTCTACTGTTTGTCTACTCTTTTATCTGCTTATTACTTCATTTATCATTACCCTTTACAGCATATATAAGTAAACTGTTAAGGTCTACCGGTAGTCCTTATCGGCAGACTTGATTCAGCTTTATTGAAAGACTTCCGCTACTTCAATCTTTTCAATAGATTGAAAGTAGCTTTCAAAGAACTTACTTGTATTTATTTTAAGTGTTTAATAAGCTATTCAACCCCCCCCCCTTCTAGCTTATTATTGTGCCCGTTGGGACCCACAATTGGTATCAGAGCCTTACTCTTTGAAAACAAGTTTTTCCGAGATTAAACTCTTGAGAGACTCGATCAAATGGCACAAACACACTACATGCTGCCTACATCTAATGCGAACCACGTCCCAATATTGGACGAAGACCATTTCGATGTATGGAAGGATAAGGTAATGCATTTTATGAACTCTATTGACAACAGATTATGGAAGTGCGTTATTACATGACAACATGTACCAATGAAGCCCAACCTTCTAGCCTCCATATTGGGAATCTGCGAAGTTCCCAAAGAAGAATCGAGAATGGACGAGGGCGATGAAGCTGGTAGAGCTTGGCCCGGTAAAGCCATCAATATCATTACTAGCTCTCTAGACACAAGCACATACCAGCAAGTGATCAGATGTACAACTGCAAAAGAGATGTGGGAAGCTCTTGTGGAATACTTGGAAGGAGACCAAGGCACAAGAGATAACAGAAAATACACATACATCCAGCAGTTTGATTCCTTCAAAAAGGATCCAAAGGAAACCTTGAGACAAGCATACGATCGCTTCAGTGAGGTAATTAATAGCTGTTTTTCTCTTGGTAAAACTTATGACAAAAAGGAAATGAACATGAGGTTTCTAGGCTCTCTAGGTAGCTTATGGCATGTCAAGACCACGGCTATGAAAGAATCCAAAAACTTAAACGAGATGACTCTCCATAGTCTCTACGCAAGTTTGAAGGTTTATGAGTTCGAAGTAAATCAAGCTCTAGAGCAAGACAAATAGTTCAGAACTGTGTCCTTACTAGCCATGGTCCAAGAAGAAATCATTGTTGAAAACAAACCTTCCACTTCCTCGTGTGAAAACGATTTCCTCTCTGATGAACAATTTTCTATGTTTGTAAAACGTTTTCAAAAATTTGCAAAATATGGAAGGAAGAACACACACAAACAACCTTTTAGAAAGACTAGTGAAAGCTCATCTAAGGAAGAGCTTGTGTGTTACAATTGTAGAAAACCTGGTCATTTTGCCTCCAAATGTCCTAAGCCAAAATTTGAAGCATACCGAAAATCTTCTTATAGAAAATTTCAAAAACAAAAGGGTATGTTGCCTGAAGACATAGAAGACAAACAAGTTGCTACATGGTTTGAGACTGATTCAGAAGAGGAAGAGGATGAGTGTGAGCAAGCTAACAGATGCTTAATAGCTCATGACTCAGATCCTACCTATGACTCTGAAAATGAAGTCGAAATCTCACCCAGTCTCTTAGATAAAAGTGAGATCAACAGTGAGAACTTCAGTAAGGAAGAACTTCTCAAGGATAATCAAGATATGCTTGAAGAATTTAATTCCTTTAGAGTAGCCTATGTTAAACTTGCCAAGCGTGAGAAACTTCTGGCGAGAAATCTCGATGGCGGTGAGATTCAAACTCTCAATAGGCTGTCAACAAGAAAGTATCAAGCTCAAAGGAGAAAACAAATTCCTTTGTGACAAAATTGAATGTCTAGCGAGCACATCATAGGACTTGACCTAGAAAATTGCCTTGCAAAAGACAATTGACTCTGGAGCGACTCAAAGATGCCTTCGAAGAAATCCTTTCAAGGCAAAAATCTAGTAATGATAAATCTGGCATAGGATATTCTGATGAGCCCTTTATGACATTCCCATCAGTCACAGAGAAAGGTGAATCCTCCGAGACTGCTAATGATATATCTTTCTCTAAACAGACATTCGGAAATAAAGGGAAACAAGGCCTTGGCTATTCAAGTGTTCCTTATGTTTACCCCAAAGTTCGAGAAAGGAAAAGCCAAGATAGTGATTCAAATGAGAAACACAGTAGCGGTAGAAGAGTAAAGTCTGCCACAGGCAACAACTCTGCTAAGGCAAAGTCATTTGGCGGTAGACCTACTAAATCTCTACGGTAACTATCAAGTTTGTCTATGAAAGCAGGCAAGGCTCTTCACTACTGTGAAAGTAAACTTAAAGGTATCCTACCTAATCCTCCTAAAAGGGTAATCAACAGACAAGCTAAAGCTAAGTCTGGTGGTAACCTACCTAGGAAGATTCAAAAGAAACCAATTAAGTCTACCGTCAACAAGCAAACTGAACCAAGAATGGATGTTAAGAAAAAGGATATTCATAATCACTCCTCGAGTTAAGGCAGCAGGTTCTACATGGAAGTTTCATTTATGTCATTCTTGCAATTGCCTAGGCCATCGGCCCCGGAATGCCTACTAAGGTTCACTCCAAGATCGAGAGACCTAGTTCTCTCAAGGTTAGGCAGTATGGGTTCCAAAGGTTGCTAATCCTTAGGACCCAAAAGCAAAGGGACCTTGTTGCTTTAAATATTTTTCGAGGAATGCTTCATGGCTATAGAATCGAGAAACAAAGACATATGGTACTGGGCAGGTGGGCTCAAGACACATGACGAAACATAAGTCTACTACAGATATAGCTGAAGCCAAAGGACCCACTGCTATTTTCGAAGACAATGCAAGAGGAAAGACAAATGGATATGGCTCAATCACTAGAGGAAGTTTCTCCATCAACAAAGTCTCTCTAGTGAGTGACCTAAAGCACAATCTTCTGAGCATATCCCAATTCTGTGACAAAGGATTACTATGCCAATTCAACTCCAACCAGTGCCTCATCAAAGGCAGTGAATCCTGCTCTACAATCTTGGCCGATAGACAAGGAAGCGTCTATGTCGTGGACTTAAATCTTCTAGGGAGATTCTCAAGCCTTTGCCTAGTAGCTAACAACGTTCGTGACAACAGGTTGGCTATGGCACAAGCGTCTCGATCACCTCAACTTCAGCACCTCTCCAAGCTCTCAAAAGATGGGCTTGTCAAAGGTCTACCTACGGTGTGCACCGACCATGACAGAAGTTGTAAAGCTTGCCAACTAGGAAAACTTTCCAAGTCTTCCTTCAAAGAAAGTCTGTCTTGTCAACAAACAGACCTCTTCAACTTGCATATGGATCTCTTTGGACCAATCACTACGGTCGGTATTTACGGAACAAGTATACACTTGTAGTAGTTGACGACTACTCTAGGTTCACCTGGATTGAAACAATGACTTCAAAAGATGAGACGTATGATCTAGTCACCACTCTTTTCACAAGACTTCAAACTCAAAAGCTTAAAGACATTAGTGACATAAAATCAGACAATGGCACTGAATTCAAGAACAATGGCGTAAAAAGATACTGTGATGACCACGGGATCGGCCACAACTTCTCTACTACCGAAACTCCTCAACAAAATGGTGTAGCTGAACGGAAGAACAGGACACTGATTGAAGGTGCAAGAACAATCTTTGGCGAAAGCAAAACTTCCAAAGTACTTCTGGGCGAGCCGTCAACTCGCATGTTTTACCCAAAAGCAGATCCACAGTAAACAAGTTTCATAACAAAACTCCATATGAAATATGGAGAGGAAGAAACCAACATAGGATTTCTTAAAATCTTCATTTGTAAATGTTTTATTCTTCATAATGGAAAAGAATATAGAGGAAAATTTGATGCAAAATCAGACGAAGGAATTTTTCTGGGGTATTCCAAACATTAAAAGCATTTCGCATTTTCAGTAAAACACATTTGAAAATTTTAGAATCTGTGCATGTTTCTTTTGATGAATATGACTTGTTAGAGCCTAGAAAGGCTCCGAATGTTGCTAATGATTCTAATGATGAGGCAGGTACAAATACAGCATCTACTTCCACTCCTCCGAGGAACCGACAGCTGAGACCCTTCCAATACGCTAACCCTTAGCGGAGACTTGAACTCTGCCGATACCGGCTCCAACTCTTCGTTGACCAGAACCCATCTCTTACATTTTACCCCAAACTCCTGCGGATCACTCATCCTTCTTGTTCACTAGAAAATGAAGGTTTTGAAGATCTATCTCTTAGAACGATTTTAGTGAATCTCCTTCCCAACCTATAGGATTTCTTAAGGGGAAGAACCCACCGAAGTGATCTTCCTCAACCATTATTGAAACAAGAGATCATCCCATTTCTCAAATCATTGATCTCAACACGGGAGTTAGATGCGAGAAATAAAGTTCGAGAAGAGACTATAGTTTGCATATGCATTCGTAAATACGGCTCGAACCAAAGAAGATTGATGAAGCTATCGAAGATCATAAGCGGATTGAAGCTATGCAAGAAGAGCTGAA
>JABEVN020003942.1:0-16289 GCA_013146195.2 Codonopsis lanceolata | reverse complement strand
AAGGTGGTTGGTTTTGAGGTTCTGCAAGAAGCAGTGGCGGAATGAACTGTCGTTGCTTGATCAGCAGCTGTCCTCCCCGCCTCTTCCTAGCATACTTTTTCGCACAAAGGTTTGGCAGTGCATATACTTCTTCATCTCTCTCCTCATTAATCGCAAGTTAGCCAGCTACCACAAACTTGCTTTGAGTTAGTGGCCTGTGATATCTGAACCATACTTCCTTCCACATCGATGATCACATCCGCAGTGCCACACTCATAACAAAGAGCGTGTATCTGTCTCTTTAAAGTGGGTAATGATGAGGTAGTGGGTGATTTTGGATTTTGCTGGTTCTTCCTATGTCTATTCATATTCTCATAAATGAGTTTAACTAAAACGTTGCCTCGCTTGACTTTTTCTCCCAAAGACAATTGCAGCCTATCATTGCAATTGTTTCAGAACCTTGTCTTTTGCCCCAGATTTGACAATTAGGCATTTGTCTAAAACAGAAGCTAGGGCATAATACAGGGGCTGGAAGATATTTTTCTTTCTATCTGCAGCTATAGGTACATGGACATTTCCCATCATAAGAATCCATCCATTGGACACAATTTCCTGACTAATTTCAGATAGAGCCGAACCTTCAGTGTTGATATTGGGAAAGGCATTGAGAATGGTTTGGGTATCAAACACTACATCTATCCCATTGATATTTCCAGAGAGGGAGTTTGGTATATCTGGTGTGGGTTGCATGTGGTGGAAGAATAACTCCGTTAAAGTTTGACTGAGGTTCTCGCCATGCGTCGGGTAAGTAAGGGGAAGAAGTCCGTAATTTGTTAGCAACGTAACCAATTTGGCGCCAATGTCAAGTTTGTTTAGTGCGGTGACATCCAAAATGCATCCTAGGTCGGAGTTATGATCAGCCATTGCACCTGAGTTCAAGAAGAAACTAGGGTTTAAGAGTTTTGTGGAAGAAGACGAGTACAGAAGGCAGTTGCAAAGAGAGAGGAAAGAAAACTTTTTGAATTTTGTTTGGGTTTTGAAGTTTTTGAAAAGTTTCCAAAATGATTGAGCGGCTATTTCAACTTTCAAGAAGCCTTTTGGCCTTTTGGGATAAGTGATATGGTATGGGGGCTTCAATTAAAAAATATCGCGCCTTGAAACTCTAAGGAGTTGTTGGGTCTCGCGCCAACATTTATAGTTTGTCGCTTTAGCTTTAGTGGAATGTGTCTAATTTGTCGCCGCTTGAGAAGTTGAGCGCTTGTATAGACATGGGGTGTCAAGAATACCGATATAAAGCACATGTCTGTGGCATAATTAGAACTGCTTGAATGAAGAACGCTTAAAGTTATCAAAGTTGACCTACCGCCGATATTCACAGTATAACTTTTAGACTTGCTAAAGTGTAATGATCTCAATTAATAACCAAAATATATTTTGACCTACCTGCTGATATTCAGCAGGTATAAAGAACATGTCAAGTGGATTTGCTTTTGAAACTAAAATTTTATATAATGTATTAAAGTAATTCTAAATCATTAATGTATCAGCATGTTAGTTCATAGTAGCTGTAAATAAGCTGTAAATAACGTTTAGTATTTGCCAGCAGGTAGGTTCACAGCAGACATGTCAGCTGACTACTGATATTAGTAGGTCGATTACTTAAACAATTGTATAACAAATGATTGAGGTAACCGAATCAAGAATAACAAAAAGTTCCATTAATTAAGCATAGTAATACAAATTTCATATAGAAAACCTACATTCAAACAATAGTACACTACAATTAAACACTAAGGAAGCGACAAATTGTTGAATTTGTGTTTCCTTTGAACATTCCAATAATCAAAGCCAACAACAATTGTCCAAATTAGAGAATTGCACAAAAATAGACCGAGCTCTTTCTTTTGACTTGATAAATTGTTCTTCCAATTTTCTTGCCTCTACTTTGAGTCTTTCGCTCGCATCTTCAATTTTCCATTTGTTCATCCTTTTGTCCGAGTTGACTTTCAAGTTTGTCAACCTCATGCTTCAAATCCACTATTTGTGATCTTAGCCGCCCACAAATAACTATTTTTTTGATCTCTCAGCAGGTGGGTCAATCCAAGCAAAAAGTTACAGTGGTTAGCTTGATCCCGAGATTGAAAATAAAAATAAATACATTAACATCGCATCCAATTAATAATGAAAAAATAAATAAATATAACCTTATAGTTTCCACATCCAATGAACCTTCTACTTGGGTTATCATCGCTCCAAGATGTCCACATAGGTGCGCGAACACCACAATTGCAAACCCTTGATAAATTGCGCTAAATGATTCGAAGTTCCTTCTCTTCGAAAATTGGGGTTTCCATTTTTTGGGAATCAATTTTGTTTGCTTGTTGAGTTGTTCGTTGTTCGCGGAGATGGAGTATGGCGTTGGATTATCCGTAGAAGCCCTAGGTCAAGAAGACACCCCCAAGAACTGTTGGAGGGAGAGTTTTTAGTTGGAGTGAATTTTATGAGTATCTGCTCTTCTTGGGAAAAGCGTTTCATTTCAATATAGCATTTTGGAGGGACTTTTCAAATTGTAGGGGAATAAGGCATTGGTGGACTTTTCAAATTTTTTGTCAAAAATAAGAAACACTAATTACGTATACCTATTTATGGGCGTAGGTATCATATCAAGTGTTGTCATATATTTTAGTTATTTTCATATTATTAGTGCATATCTAGCAAAAAATAACTACCAGTATCAGTTATAAATTAAATTAAAGATAATTAAATTATGATAAGACCCAACGTTACATGACGTTGTGTTATCGTGTTAAGTGACGTTGTGTTATGATAAGACCCAACGTTACATGACGTTGTGTTATCGTGCTAAGTGACGTTGTGTTATGATAAGACCCAACGTTACATGACGTTGTGTTATCGTGCTAAGTGACGTTGTGTTATGATAAGACCCAACGTTACATGACGTTGTGTTATCGTGTTAAGTGACGTTGTTATGATAAGACCCAACGTTACATTACGCTGTTATCGTGCTAAGTGACGCAAGTTATGATAAGACCCAACGTTACATGACGTTGTGTTATCGTGTTAAGTGACGTTGTGTTATGATAAGACGAAACGTTACATGACGTTGTGTTATCGTGTTAAGTGACGTTGTGTTATGATAAGACGAAACGTTACATGACGTTGTGTTATCGTGTTAAGTGACGTTGTGTTACGATAAGACCCAACGTTACATGACGTTGTGTTATCGTGCTAAGTGACGTTGGACACCCCAAATTGCATTCTCTATTTTATATCCAATAAATATTGTAAAATGAACTATTAATTATCTTTTGTATGTTTAATGAATAAAGCGACGAAAAGATAAATAAAACAAAAAATCAAAAAAGAAAAGAAACAAAAAAGAAAGAAAATAAAAAAGAAAATAAATGAAGAAAAGACAAAAGAAATCAAAAAGAAAAGAAAAGAAACAAAAAAGAAAGAAAAACAAACAAAAAAACAAAGAAAAGAAACAAAGAAAAGAAAACAAAAAAAAGAGACAAAAAGAAAAAGAAAAAGAAAAGGGAAAAAAAAGGCATCAACCGCCCCTCCACTTCCCCATCTCTTACCCACTAAGTAAACAATCCCTCACATATAAATACTCCCTCACTCCCAGCTCTCTCGATCTCTCACCTCACAATTACTATCACTATCTCTCCAGCCTCTCTCTATTTTTTTTCACCGCCCACACCCACGATCTACTCCCTCTCACATATAATCCCACTCTCTCATAATCCTCACTCTCACTCACTAAGCCGCCCCTCCCTCACAAGCACACACTCACATACCCGCCTCCTCTCACTTAATTAAACCCACACACTCACACACATATACTCCCTCAAACCCTGAACCCCCTCTCACACACACACAACCCCGCACACACACACACACAAATACATAAAAACACACACACACAAATACACACAAACACACACCTCGCCGTTACGCCCGATTTCGCATAACAAAATCAACAAATACAAGCGCTATTATTCGCCCAAATTCACACAACACACAACAAACAACAACAACAACAACAACAAAGACTCTCTCTCCCCGAGGACGAGCGAGCACACCCTAAAGTAAGTTTTATTTTTAAAGTCTTTCATTTCTATGTAAAAGTATTATTTCCATCCGGCCCAATGTAGTCATATAGCGGGTCGCCTGATTTAGTTAGGAAATAGTACTAAATATAGCATACTATGGCCAAATGTTTTCAGATGTATTTGTATTTATTTACTTTCTTTATTTATTAAAGTCTTTACTTGTAAAAGTATTATTTCCAATCCGTCCAATGTAAATATATAAGCGCTATGCCGCCGGATTTTGTTAGAAATAATACTAAATATTTTTTAAAAGAGCCGTTATAATAGCCAAATATTCTTAAATATGTTTGTAATTATTGGAAGGAGATTCGAGTCCAGTAAATAATGTAGCCACGAATGTATTCTGTTAATTTTCCCTTGTCAAAATAAGACCTTATTTATTTGCTAGATTAATATAACAATGAGCATACTTCACCAAAAACGCTTTGAGACCGAAGCGGCGAGTTGGGTGCCTAGCACCTTCCCAACTCGTAACTTAGCCTCCGAACCCGCTTTCTAAAATCTTCCGGTTTTCCTTTATTTTTGCCTTAAAATAAAGGTGGCGACTCTAAAACATTTTGGATCCAGTGGGGCTTCGCAACATCTTTCTTTGCACTTTCAATGCTTCTCCTCTAAACAAGGAAGAATGGGAATGGAAAGGTGATGTAGTTCTATGTCTTGGTATCCCCGAAATAATGGATAACTGGACATAGAAAACCTAAGGCACTCATAGTGATCTTAAACGAGCCATAAGGCTATTTTTATAATAAATCCACAAAGGCAACCGAGGCGCATTCCAACGCGCTATTCGACAAAGACTCCTCCCGCACTTTTGATTTCGGCGTCCTCCCTAAACAAGGGAGGGTGGAACGAGCAGTGGTGTCCCGATCCGCACGCACGCGCACCCCTATCCAAGGGCGCTGGGCGCGGAGCACATCCCTGAACCTCACAAAGGGCGACTACTGGGAGTTGTTTTATTTTTTAAAATGGAGGGCTAGACTCATAAAATAAAACCTTTTTGGCTTTTCTTTGTTTAAAGGCTGCGCAAGATGCTCGTTATATTAATTTACGCATTTCAATAAAGTGTTCCCATTACTTCGCCGTGGCTATATTTGTGGATATGATCCTCCATCCGCAGGCCTCGTTCAGATATCATTACGTACATGTTCAGAGTATAAAAAATATAAAAAAATATATATATATACATAAAAAAAATTCGAAAATTCAAAAAAAAAAATATATATATATATATATAAGGCGGTCTAAGTATATTGGCGGAAACTCCATTGATACCCTTAAAGCATTCTCAATAGGGTGTGGTATCGCCGAGCATACAACGCTGCATTTGGCCGACTCAAAAACTTTCAAACACCGTTATATATATATGTGTTTCTTTTTATCTCCTAAGACAACAAAAGAGCTGGGCTTTACTTCCGGCCTATTTTCTTTCATTTATTTCTTTCAAGACATTTTTCTTTTTCACTTTATTCTCAGAACTCAGATATTTGTACATATTTACATTCATTCTGCCATTTTATTTTGGGGACATAGGACCAAAATTTGTAATTAATAGGATAGATAGTTTCCCCACTTTTCTTTCTATTTCTTAATGTGATGTGCTTGCTGCGCTCAAACTAAAAAGTCGAGAAAATCCACACAAACAAAGAAGACAGCCATAACTGCTTTTATTTTTCTGCTCATATATCGTAGAATAAATAAAGATTTTATCGCTTAGATACTACACACACGCACATGCATATAGCTATATTCGAATCGTTATTCTACACCATGGCCACCTACCCCCGCATGAGCCAACGTTAGAATACATATAGTTTCTCAGACACTTCATTGGATCGGTTTTGCATCTCCGAATCGTGAATCGCCTCAAAAAAAAGAAGAAGAAGATATATATAAAAGAAAGAGTCAAAAAAAATGCGCAAGAAAAATGATGATGAAAAAAGAAAAATAAATTGCGCAACAAAAAAAAATAACAAAAATAAATAATAACAGGATCGATTTATTATTCTTTGATGCTCGACCTAGACCATTTTGAATGGTGGATCCCTGGAAAGAGTATAGGCCCTTCGCCTGGGACCGATCTGTGGAGTCGAAGGCGGTGGAATACGTTGGTCCTATACTCGAAAAAGAATCCACTGCTCCAGAAAAGTCCCGAGATCACAAAATAAAGCGTGTGCTTATCCGGTCAATTGTAGGGCAAACAACAATAATAAAATATACTAATAAAGGCACGTTGTACTCCAAACCCAAAGCCACCACCTCCCGATACCTCCATAACTCTTTTCCTCGTAAATTGCCCAAACTTGAAAGGCGAGATAGTATCGGCCAATTGAAACAGATCGACATGGGCGCACCATAAAGTACATATCCAAGCAAGATAGCAAAGAAAAAATGAACAATCCGCTAAGGCCCCCCAAGGAACATCAGCCTTCCATGTCCCTCCATATCCAATCTCCTCACCAAACACTAACCCACCAAATACCGCCACTACCCCAATATCCCTATCCAAACCAATATCCCTATCCGCCCGGTAATCCTTATCCGGCCCAAAGTTCATATCACCCGATATCCCTATCCACCCATCCTTATCCAAATTCCAAAGTTCATATCATGCCCAATATCCCTATCCGCCCAAAATCCATATCTTACCCAAAATCCAAATTCCAAAATCCTTATCCGCCCAAAATCCATATCTACCCAAAGTTCATATCCCGCCAATATCCCTATCCGGCCCAAAATCCATATCCGACCCAAAATCCATATCCACTCAAAATTCTTATCCAACCCAATATCCTTATCACGCCCAAAATCCATATCCATCCCAAAATTCATATCCACCAATATCCCTATCACCGATATCCATATCACGCCAATATCCATATCCAAACCCAATATCCATATCCCGCCCAAAACTCTTACCGGACACCGCAGCCAAATTAACCCGGCCTTCCCTAACCATCGGTCATCTACCAAAACTCAACTCTTTCGCGCGCCAAAATGGAGGCTAACATCGGAAATTTGAAAGTCATGATGCTCAAAATTCTAAACCAAGAAATTTCTAATGAAAATTTGGGGAACGACTTCTGGGTATGATGGATAAAGGCACTGAAAAAAAAAAGCTCCTGGCGAGTTTGAGTCCATTTCTAATAAGCATCTGCATAATTAGTATACTACGACCCCACTTTTGACGGATCACGGTGGACTACTTCGGATATATTACCCTATTCCTTTCCTAGCCTTACGGATTTGGTCATCTACCAATCCCTCCCTAAAATTGAGTACCCCCATTCCTTTCCATAGCTTTACAGATTTGGTCATCTACCGATCCGCTCCCTAAAATTGAGGATCTCAAACCCCGGGTCCTCAATAATGTGATTAACCATGCGGTGTGCTTTTAATAATAATCTAAACGTCTTTGCTTATTTCTTAGTTGCACCTACATTAAAAGACGCATTAAATAACTATAATAATGAGTCATTTAAAAGGACCCAAAAGATAAAATATATTTGCTCGAGCTTGTAAAGTCGGTAGAGCCGGAGACATCATCAGCAAAGAAGCGAAGATTGATCCACCATCCGGCTGGACAAGGAAATCAAAAGAAGTCGAATCGACAACTACACGCAAGGCTCCAAAAGAACACCACCCATGGATCCCTCCTCAAAAGTTCGTGGACATGCTCACTGGTTCTATGAAGATGTGTCGGGGTAGACCCGACCATAGCCAACAGGATTCCCATATATCCGGATGCTCGTAATCGGACAAAAAGCTCCACCGCGTCAAGATGGAATGGTCACTACAAGTTTAAAAGGAAAGCATGAAACGACCACACGTCAACTTCATTCGGGTAAAAAAAAAAAAAACAAAAAACAAAACAAAAAAAAAAAAAAAAATACCCGATTTGGTGTCGAATATAGTGACCATTCCCAAGTCCAACGGCTTTTTTTTTCATCAACGGCATCTTTGGATTATTGTCAAACTCAAAAGCGGCGGAGACCAAGAAAAGACCTCATCCCTTGGGGGACCTCGCTATCATGTCATGCCGTCGGGCTAAAATACTAGGGGCTACTCATCAAATTGCTACCCCTTTCTTCCACGATGTGCTATATATTGTCAATAGGATCCGATCGGGGAGATGTCGTACTCCCCACAAGCCAAGAAAGAAGACCTTGTTCGAGCCCTCAATTCAACGAGCTCAAAAGGTATTATGCTCGATCCATTCTATCCAACAAGTGTTTCCCTCTCGGCCAGCTGAAAACCGAAAGGCGGCCTAGACAAAAGTTAGGGCATTTAAAAAAAATGAAAAAAAAGAAATGAAAAAGGAGAAATAAGGGCTCGCTAATTTGAAAACCGAAAGAGCGGCTTAGGCAAAAATTAGAGCAAATAAAAAAATGATGAAAATACAAAAACAAAAAAAAACAACAAAAAAAAGAGAATAAAAATAAGGAGAATAAGGAGAGGGAAGGCACTCTTTGAAACCTCGACATCTTACCTCCATTCTTCAAGGGGCTCGACCGACAAAAAGGAGAAGAAAAGCCACGACAGGGAAAGCTCACAATAATACACTAAAATATAATATTACGGGTCCTAAGGTGCAACTTAGGAATAATTGCTAAAGAAGTTTAGGTTATACATTAATTGCATGTACATATCTATTATTGCCTATACCCCCTTGTTTCCCCAAAACTATCCTTCATTTGCGGCTTAAGCCGGGCTTGATCCATCAATGTGCGTGGCGTCCACCGGCCGATCCCATATACTTCTTCTCGCAAGGCACGAAAGCGGCTCGATCTCATCAAAATGAGAAGTACGAGAAGTATCCTCGTCCTATTCATCATCTGCGTTGCCATTGTCTGAAAGATGACTTGAATTCGATCATTCACGGTACGCCTGTCGATTACAAAGGAAAATCACGGGAGTTGTGAGAATAGCCTTATACCAAAAGTAACCTGCAACAATTATATGGCCAAGAACGAAGGAAATGACTCTTTTCCTCTCCCCATATCACAAAAAAAAAAAAAAAAAAAAAAAAAAAAAAAGGAAGCCCTCGAACCGAAGGTATATTCCTTTAACATCCATTTTGGAAATACTGATGCCATTACAGATTAGGTCGGTATAGCTTTGCTTTGTGCGTGTGTCTTGAGTCTGCATGTGTTTATAAATTTTTGCATCATATAAAATTAGATTGCATTGTAAATATTAGTGCGAGGTTTTCAAAAAAAAAAACAAAAACAAAAACAACAAAAAAAAAAAAAAAAACCACAAAAAAAAAAAATCATTCTTTATGTAAATAAACACTTACCATTTTTTTAAAATATATATATACATGTACATAATTTACATGTAAATAAACATTTGATTTCATTAAAAAAAATGTATATATTGTACATATATACCATATTCTTTTACATTCCTCAATAAAAAAAAAAAAAAAAACAAAAAAAATCGGAGATGAGAAAATGCATGCACGAAGGAAAAATTTTCGGTACATGCAACAAGGAAAAATGCGGCGGCGAAGAAGAAATTTTCGACTAAAGCTGAAAAATGGAGCGAAAAGAAAACATCGAAAAAGAAGATGATATGGTGATACCAAAGCGATGCTACAAGAAAAAGGAAGCTTCGACCAAGGTTAGAAGGAGCAACAAGAACAAATGCGGCGGCATCAAGAAAGATTTTCGGCTAAAGCCAAAAACAAAGTGAGACAAGGGAAAAGATTTTCCAGCGATGGCGGTGACAAAAAAAAATCCCGGCAAAGTGCAACAACGAACAACGTAAAGCGCAAGCAAGAAAACAACATCGGCGACAATTTCTTTGCCGCGGACACGACAAGCGGTAAAGGAAAGGAAGGTATTTTCCTTTTTAACGGTGCATTTGTTTAATGTTTGGAAACTTTCCTTTAAAGGGGTACACAACCCCGGATTGATAGGGAAAGGTCTTGTTCTCCGTTGAAGGTGAGTTCTGAGGAGGCAATACATTCCTATGCATTTTGGTGTGGGAAACTTTCCTTTAAGGGGTCGACCGGATTCATAGGGAAAGGTTTTGTTCTCCGATAGAGGCTGAGTTCCTAGGAAACAATTCACTCCGCAGCCACGAGGCGAACTACGATTGGTCGATTCCTTGACTAAGGATACGTGGCGATCTATCACGGTAGAGGCAGCGACCATCACGGCACATATTTACCCTTGTCGTACTTATTTGATAAAGCTTTGCCACACTTGCTCATTTAATATTGTCGCACTTGCACCACAACACTTACACGCCACATTTAGTCCCCAGCGAGGGACGAACTACGTCTGATGCGATTTCCTTTGTTAAGGAATACGTAGGCGACCTATTTCGGTAGGTCGACCATTGCAACATAAAAATATTTTCTTATCTCGAATTTGGGAGTCTATCTTTTCAACGATGTTCGTTTACTCGGTAAGCCGGGTTGCAGTAAACTCCATCGTTGAGGGCTCTGTAGACACCCAAATTCGTACCTCTATTTTATATTGTCAATAAATATTGTAAAATGAACTATTAATTATCTTTTGTATGTTTCGAGGAATAAAGGTACGAAAAGATAAATAAAACAAAAATCAAAAAGAAAAGAAACAAAAAAGAAAGAAAAAAAAAGAAAATAAATGAAGAAAAAGACAAAAGAAATCAAAAGAAAAGAAAAGAAACAAAAAGAAAGAAAAACAAACAAAAAACAAAGAAAAGAAACAAAAGAAAAGAAAACAAAAAAAGAGACAAAAAAGAAAAAAGAAAAGAAAGGGAAAAAGGCATCAAGGTTCCCCCCATCTCTTACCCACTAAGTAAACAATCCCTCACATATAAATACTCCCTCACTCCCGGCTCTCTCTCGATCTCTCACCTCACAATTACTATCACTATCTCTCACTCCAGCGCCCTCTCTCTCTATTTTTTTTCGGCCCACACCCACGATCTACTCCTCTCTCTCACATATAATCCCACTCTCTCATAATCCCTCACTCTCACGATCCACGGCTAAGCCGCCCCTCCCTCACACACACTCACATACCCCGTCTCCCTCTCACTTAATTAAACCCACACACTCACACACATATACTCCCTCCTGACCCCCCCTCTCACACACACAACCCGCACACACACACACACAAATACATAAAAACACACACACACAAATACACACAAACACACACCTGGCATTCTGTTGCCCGATTTCGAGACAACAAAATCAACAAATACAAGCGATTCTGTTGCCCAAATTCACACAACACACAACAAACAACAACAACAACAACAACAAAGACTCTCTCTAGGAAGAGCGAGCACACCCTATTTGTTTGTAAGTTTTATTTTAAAGTCTTTCATTTCTATGTAAAAGTATTATTTCGATCCGGCCCAATGTAGTCATATAGCGGTTGTCGGATTTAGTTAGGAAATAGTACTAAATATAGCGTTACTATGGCCAAATGTTTTCGAGATGTATTTGTATTTATTTACTTTCTTTATTTATTAAAGTCTTTACTTGTAAAAGTATTATTTCCAATCGGTCCAATGTAAATATATAAGCCGTTATCTTTGCCCGGGATTTTGTTAGGAAATAATACTAAATATTTTAAAAAGAGCCGTTATAATAGCCAAATATTCTTAAATATGTTTGTAATTATTGGAAGGAGGCAAGTCAGTAAATAATGTAGCCACGAATGTATCTGTTTAATTTTCCCTTGTCAAAATAAGACCTTATTTATTTGCTAGATTAATATAACAATGAGCATACTTGAAAACGTTTTGAGACCGAAAGGGCGAGTTGGGTGCCTAGCACCTTCCAACTCGTAACTTAGCCTCCGAACCCGCTTTCTAAAATCTGGTTTTCCTTTATTTTTTGCCTTAAAATAAAGGTGGCGACTCTAAAACATTTTGGATCCGGTGGGGCTTAACATCTTTCTTTGCACTTTCACGTTCTCCTCTAAACAAGGAAGAATGGGAATGGAAAGGTGATGTAGTTCTATGTCTTGGTATCCCGAAATAATGGATAAGCGGACATAGAAAACCTAAGGCACTCATAGTGATCTTAAACGCGAGCCATAAGGCTATTTTATAATAAATCCACAAAAAGGCAACCGAGGCGCATTCCAGCGCTATTCCGGCAACACTCCTCCCGCACTTTTGATTTCGTCCTCCCTAAACAAGGGAGGGTGGAGCGGGGCGATGGTGTCCGCATCCTGCCGTGCGCACCCCTATCCAGAGGCGGCGCGGGCGCGGGCACATCCGGGAACCTCAGCGATGGCGTTGTGTTATGATAAGACCCAACGTTACATTACGTTGTGTTATCGTGCTAAGTGACGTTGTGTTATGATAAGACGAAACGTTACATTACGTTGTGTTATCGTGCTAAGTGACGTTGTGTTATGATAAGACGAAACGTTACATTACGTTGTGTTATCGTGCTAAGTGACGTTGTGTTATGATAAGACCCAACGTTACATGACGTTGTGTTATCGTGTTGCGTTGTGTTACGATAAGACCCAACGTTACATGACGTTGTGTTATCGTGCTAAGTGACGTTGTGTTATGATAAGACCCAACGTTACATTACGTTGTGTTATCGTGCTAAGTGACGTTGTGTTATGATAAGACCCAACGTTACATGACGTTGTGTTATCGTGTTAAGTGACGTTGTGTTATGATAAGACCCAACGTTACATTACGTTGTGTTATCGTGCTAAGTGACGTTGTGTTATGATAAGACCCAACGTTACATTACGTTGTGTTATCGTGCTAAGTGACGTTGTGTTATGATAAGACCCAACGTTACATGACGTTGTGTTATCGTGTTAAGTGACGTTGTGTTATGATAAGACCCAACGTTACATGACGTTGTGTTATCGTGCTAAGTGACGTTGTGTTATGATAAGACGAAACGTTACATGACGTTGTGTTATCGTGCTAAGTGACGTTGTGTTATGATAAGACCCAACGTTACATTACGTTGTGTTATCGTGCTAAGTGACGTTGTGTTATGATAAGACCCAACGTTACATTACGTTGTGTTATCGTGCTAAGTGGCGTTGTGTTATGATAAGACCCAACGTTACATTACGTTGTGTTATCGTGCTAAGTGACGTTGTGTTATGATAAGACCCAACGTTACATGACGTTGTGTTATCGTGTTAAGTGACGTTGTGTTATGATAAGACCCAACGTTACATTACGTTGTGTTATCGTGCTAAGTGACGTTGTGTTATGATAAGACCCAACGTTACATGACGTTGTGTTATCGTGTTAAGTGACGTTGTGTTATGATAAGACGAAACGTTACATGACGTTGTGTTATCGTGTTAAGTGACGTTGTGTTATGATAAGACCCAACGTTACATTACGTTGTGTTATCGTGCTAAGTGACGTTGTGTTATGATAAGACGAAACGTTACATTACGTTGTGTTATCGTGCTAAGTGACGTTGTGTTATGATAAGACCGTTACACGTTGTGTTACGTTACGTTGTGTTATAAGACCCAGGACGTTGTGTTATCGTGTTAAGTGGCGTTGTGTTGTGTTACGTTGTGTTATGATAAGACCCAGCGTTACATGGCGTTGTGTTATCGTGCTAAGTGGCGTTGTGTTATGATAAGACCCAACGTTACATTACGTTGTGTTATCGTGCTAAGTGACGTTGTGTTATGATAAGACCCAACGTTACATGACGTTGTGTTATCGTGTTAAGTGACGTTGTGTTATGATAAGACCCAACGTTACATTACGTTGTGTTATCGTGCTAAGTGACGTTGTGTTATGATAAGACCCAACGTTACATTACGTTGTGTTATCGTGCTAAGTGACGTTGTGTTATGATAAGACCCAACGTTACATTACGTTGTGTTATCGTGCTAAGTGACGTTGTGTTACGATAAGACCCAACGTTACATTACGTTGTGTTATCGTGCTAAGTGACGTTGTGTTATGATAAGACCCAACGTTACATTACGTTGTGTTATCGTGCTAAGTGACGTTGTGTTATGATAAGACCCAACGTTACATGACGTTGTGTTATCGTGTTAAGTGACGTTGTGTTATGATAAGACCCAACGTTACATGACGTTGTGTTATCGTGCTAAGTGACGTTGTGTTATGATAAGACCCAACGTTACATGACGTTGTGTTATCGTGCTAAGTGACGTTGTGTTATGATAAGACCCGCGTTACATTACGTTGTGTTATCGTGTTAAGTGGCGTTGTGTTATGATAAGACCCAGCGTTACATGGCGTTGTGTTATCGTGTTAAGTGGCGTTGTGTTATGATAAGACGCGTTACATGGCGTTGTGTTATCGTGTTAAGTGGCGTTGTGTTATGATAAGACCGCGTTACATTACGTTTTGTTATCGTGCTAAGTGGCGTTGTGTTATGATAAGGCGAAGCGTTACGTTAAATTACGTTGTGTTATTGTGCTAAGTGGCGTTGTGTTATGATAAGACCCAGCGTTACATGGCGTTGTGTTATCGTGCTAAGTGGCGTTGTGTTATGATAAGACCCAATGTTACATGGCGTTGTGTTATCGTGTTAAGTGGCGTTGTGTTATGATAAGACCCAGCGTTACATGGCGTTGTGTTATCGTGCTTAAGTGGCGTTGTGTTATGATAAGACCCAGCGTTACATGGCGTTGTGTTATCGTGTTAAGTAGCGTTGTGTTATGATAACGAATTACATTACGTTGTGTTATCGTGCTAAGTGGCGTTGTGTTATGATAAGACCAGCGTTACATTCGTTGTGTTATCGTGCTAAGTGACGTTGTGTTATGATAAGACCCAACGTTACATGACGTTGTGTTATCGTGTTAAGTGACGTTGTGTTATGATAAGACCCAACGTTACATTACGTTGTGTTATCGTGCTAAGTGACGTTGTGTTATGATAAGACCCAACGTTACATTACGTTGTGTTATCGTGCTAAGTGACGTTGTGTTATGATAAGACCCAACGTTACATTACGTTGTGTTATCGTGCTAAGTGACGTTGTGTTATGATAGACCCAGCGTTACATTCGTTGTGTTATCGTGCTAAGTAGCGTTGTGTTATGATAAGACCCAGCGTTACATTACGTTGTGTTATCGTGCTAAGTGGCGTTGTGTTATGATAAGACCAGCGTTACATGCGTTGTGTTATCGTGCTAAGTGGCGTTGTGTTATGATAAGACCCAGCGTTACATGGCGTTAATGTTATCGTGTTAAGTGGCGTTGTGTTATGATAAGACCCAACGTTACATGACGTTGTGTTATCGTGCTAAGTGACGTTGTGTTATGATAAGACCAACGTTACATTACGTTGTGTTATCGTGCTAAGTGACGTTGTGTTATGATAAGACGCAACGTTACATTACGTTGTGTTAAACTTAACGTAACTTAACTTAACGTAACATAACTTAACTTAACGTAACGTAACTTAACTTAACGTAACATAACATAACGTAACTTAACGTAACTTAACTTAACTTAACTTAACGTAACCTAAATTAACGTAATTTAACTTAACGTAACCTAACGTAACGTAACTTATGGCCCAAATAATCAAATAATCAAAAAAATTATTGCAAAAAATAAAAGTATAAGTGAAACTTTATTTTTTAGGTTAACACTTGATAACTTTAAGCGTTCTCATTCAAGCCAGAGTTCTAATTATGTCACATAGACGTGTCTTTATATCGGTATTCTTGGCGCGTGTCTATACAAGCTGGCTCAACCTGCAAGTGGCGACAAATTAGACACGTTCCACTAAAAGCTGACAAACTATAAATGTTGGCGCGAGACCCGACAACTCCCAGAGTTTCAAGGCAGGCAGCGGTATTTTTTAATTGAAGCCCGTACCATATCAACTTTATCCCAGCGAAAAAACCTTGAAAGTTGAAATAGCCACTCAATCATTTGGGAAACTTTTTCAAAAACTTCAAACCCAAACAAAATTCAAAAGTTTTCTTTCCTCTCTCTTTGCAAGCGCATTACGTACTGCGTCTTTTTCCGCAAAACTCTTAAACCTAGTTTCTTAGCCGGAACTTCAGGTGCAATGGCGATCATAACTCGGAGCCTAGGATGCATTTTGGATGTCGCACTAAACTTGACATTGGCGTAATTGGTTACGTTGCTAACAAGTGCGGACTTCTTCCCGCTTCACCTTCGACGTAGGCGGAACCTACTGAGTCAAACTTTAACGGGTTAT